>CM028931.1:6146861-6196142 GCA_016801845.1 Polydactylus sextarius
GAAGTTCAGTCAAGTTAAGGTCAATGCATGAATTAATGTTCTGAGGATGTTTAGGGGCAAGTAAATGAATACAACTTCGGTTTTGTCTGAGTTTGATTCACGACTTTCATCCACGACTTTTATGTCTTTCAGACAATCCTGTGGTTTGATGACCTGGTTTCCTAGATAAGTACAACTGGGTATAAGCCTGCACATAACAATGGGAAGTTCATATTGTGGCTTCAAAGTGATACTGCCCAGAGTGAAGCATGATCGATTGTTTCCAAACACAGTACCTAAGATCCAAGCAGGACTGAAAGTACAGAAGGAGGAAACTAATACACTTAATCTCAGATGACAACAATTTTTATTTGTAAAAAACTTGTTGGATGAGTCTGCAGATCTGATTTCCTGTGCATGACTAAGGACTGTGTACAGAAGAACTCTCATAGTAGGGAAGTGACTCAGAGGCAGACATTTATTTCTGATTTACTCTGGCCATGGGAGACCATCTTACGATGATGGTAGTGTGTGTGTTAGGAATTGCGACCTGTGGGCGGCTCCTCATCCTTAACGAGCAATAATGCAATCATGAAGGACCCTCCTGAACTATTTGGACCCTCCTGCCATCAGACAGGGCGACATCCAGGACTTCATGATGTTTAGTTCAACAACAGGTTTGCTGTCCTGCCAGACCTTAAACACCCTCTAAACAACCACACTTCTTTTAGAGTTCATGCATGTAATATAATTGTATTTTTAAATAAAGAATCAAGAGCAGCCAGTACAGGAGAAATGTGATCTCTGGTCCTACTTCCTGTCAGTGCTGGTGCTGCAGCATTCTGGATTAGCTGAAGGTTTTGATGAGTTACTGGGAACCTAGAGCATGAGCAATTAATGACATGTTTGCAAAAGCAGTGACAGACCATTTCCACTTGTCCTCTCTGTGGTGTAGCTTCTAAAACAGGAACTATATTGATTCCACCGCCATGTCTTTATAATATGGTTGTTCACATACACAATGTTTAAAGGAATCACCCCAAGGTGAAAAAAGTTTAATGCAAACCCCAAATAATCTATTGAACAAAGAAGAGGCCAGATCAACCCCTGAATGCAAACCTCCAGAATGATGAAGACCAGAAGAAGGAGACGTGGATACCATACATCACCATCATCTGGCATCCCAGTGATCATAGCCTATTTACTCATGCCCACTTATTACTTTCTGTGGAAAAGGACACCGGGACCAGTGAACTGGAAAGCGATTTGAAAAACCTGATGAGGAAACAGTTTTTATGCTTGCACAAACAATTGTGGATAAGGATAACACTACTTACAATCAAGCATGTTGAGAACTTATGTTGACAGACAGGAAATCTCTGAGGTGGAAGGGAGGGGAACAGAGTCTGGGCGATTTGGACCTATGGAGTTTCATGGAGGCTCTAAGACTCAAGGACTAAGCCTGTGGTCCAAACTCAGAGCATGGAGCAATTAACAGACATATTTGCAAAAAGCAGTGACAGACCATTTCAACATTTTAGACAGGATGCTTCTGATTTTGCAATATTAAGTAGGTGGAAAAGCAGTCCCAGAGACATGTCTAACATGAGATAAAAAGGACAATGTCCTGATCAAAGATTATCTAACGTTCCTCACAGTAGAACTGAGGCCAAGGTCATGACATCATCCAGATTAGTTATGAGATTTAAAAATGATGTTCTGAGATGTTTAGGGCCAAGTATGATGACTTCAGTCGGTTTAGTCTGAGTTTAAAGTAAGAAATTGAGTCATCTGTGGTCTTCATGTCTTTAAGACAGTCCCAAAGTTTGATGACCTGGTTTCCTAGATAAGTACAACTGGGTATCTTCGTATAACAATGAAGTTCAGTATTGTGCTTCCTGGTGATACTGCCTATGAAGATCTGGGATCCCAGAGATTACAGCCGACGTCTTCATACCACTTATTAATTCTTTATCGGAAAGGATGACACCGAACCAGTGGGAACTGTTACAATTAGGCACACCTGATGATGAAACAGTTCTTATGTTTGTACAAGCAATTCTGGATATGATAACATTCACGACAAAAGCCATGTTGAGAGCTAAAGTTAGCGGAACACAAATCTCGGAGGTGGAAGTGAGGATGAGCCTGGGTGACTCGATCTCTCTGAGTTTCACTAAAGCTCTAAGACTCAAGAACCAAAGCCTGGTCCAAACACAGAGGATGGAGCAGTTAACAGACATGATTGCAGAAGAGGTGACAGACCATGTCAACGCGTCCCTCTCTGTGGTGAATCCAGCAGAAGAACCTGTAGTTGTCATTCCAACGCAACGTCTTCATAAAATGGCTGCCCATGCATGTACCATGTTTAGGGGAATCACCTCCAAAATGAAAAAGCTACATAAACCCCGGCAATTGGCATGTAGAAGAAACCAAATCACTTCTGAACAGACCCAGGAAGATGAAGACTGGGATAACATGGTGGTTACTGTGGACACTGATCAGTTGCTGATCAGATCTGCACAATCACAAACTAGTTCACCAAGGGTCTCACCAAAGCACAGCACTGAATGCGACACGAGGGACCACGTCGAAAGCGTCATCAAACAGAGGAGGAGTCAGGTCACTTCAGAGATTAGAAAATTGTCCAACCCTCGACCATTGACATGTATAAGAGGCCAGATCACCCCCGACCAGACCCAGGAAGATGAAGACCAGGCAGAGGAGAAGATGGTGACTGTGGACACTGATCAGTTTCACTAGCAGCTCTGCACAAAGCCTGACAAACCAAGAGCATGGAGCAGGGTCTCATGATTGTAAAAGCCCAGCACAGACCATGTCAGACAAGGGACCATGTCCAAAGTGTCAGAAGAAAACCTGAGGTGTCTTCCCACGCAGTCGCTTTCAAAGATTAGAAAATTGTCCATGTTTAGGGTAATCACCTCCAAGATGAAAAAGCTACATAAAAGAGGCGAAATTGACATGTAGAAGAGGCCAGATCACCCCCGACCAGACCCAGGATGATGAAGACCAGGCGGAGGAGAAGATGGTGACTGTGGACACTGATCAGTTGCAGAGCAGATCTGCACAATCACAAACCAGTTCACCAAGGGTCTCAACAAAGCCCAGCACTGACTGCGAGACAAGGGACCATGTCCAAAGTGTCATCAGAAAAGGGAGGTGTCTAGTCGCTTCAAAGATTAGAAAATTGTCCAAACCTCGACAATTGACATGTAGAAGAGGCCAGATCACCCCCGACCAGACCCAGGATGATGAAGACCAGGCGGAGGAGATGATGGTGACAGCAGACACATCACCAACATCTTGGATCCCAGAGATTACAGCCGACGACTTCATACCACTTATTCATTCTTTATTCGAAAGGATGACACCGAACCAGTGGGAACTGTTACAATTAGGCGAACCTGAGGATGAAACAGTTCTTATGTTTGTAGATATGATTCTGGATATGATAACACTCGTGACAAGAGTCATGTTGAGAGCTCATGTTGGCAGGACACAAATCTCAGAGGTGGAAGTGAGGACAAGCCTGGGTGACTCAATCTCTCGGTGTTTCAGGGAGGTTCTAAGACTCAAGAACCAAAGCCTGAACCAAACCAAGAGCATAGAGCAGTTAACAGACATGATTGGAGAAGAGGTGACAGACCACGTCAACGCGTCCCTCTCTGTGGTGACGCATGCAAAAGAATCTGTATTCTGTCGCATCGTGCCCACACAACGTCTTCATAAGATAGTTGCCCATGCATGCACCATGTTTAAGGGAATCACCTCCAAGGTGAAAAAGCTGTGTAATTCCTGGCAATCGACATGTAGAAGACGCCAGATCACCCCTGAACCAGATGATGAAGACCAGGAGGAGGAGGTAGTAGAGACTACGTATTTGGCAAATAGTTATTGTAGCTAAAAGCATCATTACCATTATAGTAGTAATGATGATAAGGATATCACAGAAGCTATTTTGGAACACCCTGATAGTAAAGAGCTGCAGTCTGAGTCTAGAGGTGTAACTCAATTGCATGAATTAAATGTTCTTTGAGATGCTTAGAAATAAGTATGTTAACTTCTGGTTTTGTCTGTGCTTAAAAGAAAGAAATTCATCTATCGCACTTTTATGTCTTTTCAGAATAATCTTGCAGTTTAATGACCTGGTTAGTTTCATCTTGCTCTTACAGATAAGTACAAACCAGGTATCACTCTGCATATCATTAGTAGTTTATATTGTGCTTCCAAGGTGATATTGTCGCAGTGAAGCATGATCGATTGTCTCAAACACAGCACTATTTTTTGGCCCTGATGACAATTTTATTTTAGTGTGTAAAACTGTGTCGCATGAGTCTGCAGATCTGGTTTTCTTTGCATGATTCTTTATGAATGTGTGCAGGGAAGAACCTCAAGGTGAGAAAGTGACTCTAGAGGCAGACATTGTTTCTGATTGGTTCTGGCTCCCGCGAACCATCTACTTATGATGGGTGGATGTGTGTGGTTTTTAGAAAGAAACCCCAAAAAAACCCTTTTGGGAAAAAAAGGGGAAACCAAAAATACCCATTTAATCGGGTATTTTAAACCCAAAAAACCCCTTTCAGGGGAAAAAAAAAGGGAACCAAAAATTTAAAACTGTTTTAAAAAAAAAAAATATTTACCATTAATTTTTGGGTTTCCCTTTTTTGGGAATTATGAAAAGATTCCAATTTGGGAATTGGTTTTTTCTTTTTGGGCCCAAGAAAAACTCCAAAAAGGGAAACTTTTTAACAAAGGGCAGCATGCAAAAATCCCCTTAAATTCAAAAAAAAAAAAATTTTTTTTAAGTTTTTTTGAAAAAAAATTTTAAAAAAACCAAAAAACTTTTTTTTAAAAAAGGGAAAAAACCCCTTTATTTTCCCAAAATTTTTTTAAAAAAGGGGGAGGGGTGGAAAAACCTTTGGAGCCATGCGGGGTTTGGAAAAACCTTAAATGTTTTTTTTGAAGGGGGCCCGGGGGAAACCCTTGGAATAAAAAGAGGAAAATTTTTATTTCCAAACAAAAATAACCTCCAAAGGGGAAAATTTTCCCAAAGATTTAAAAAATTTGGATTGAAAGTAGGGTTTTTTGGGGGAAAAAACCAAGGTAAACGGGAAAATCCCCCCTTTTTTGGGGGGGGTTAAATTTTTGGGTTCCCCCGGGTTTTAAAAGGGGTTTTTTAAAAGATGACCCCAAAAAATTGAAAAAAAAAAAAAATCCCAAAGAAAAGGATAGAACCAGAAAAAGGGGGAAAAATAAGGGAGACCCCAATTGGCCCATTCCAAAAGGCCCCCCCCAAAAAAAGAATTAAAAAAAAGGGGAAGGGGGGAAAAAAAAATCCCCATTTACCCCTTCGTCCCATTTTTAAAACTTTTTTTTTTTTTGAACGGGAAAAAAAATTGGTTTTGAAAGGAAAAATTTGGAAGTAATAAAGGGATTTTTAAAAAATTTGTTCCCCGGGTTTAAGATTTAAAAAAAACCCTTTCAAACCTGGGCCCCTTCGGTAAGCCCAAAAAAGGAACAAAAACCCAGAAAAATTTTAAATTTTGGGGCCCTTCTTTTTTTGGGGTTTTACCAAAAAAAAACAAAAAAACCGTTTGGGACAAAAGAAACCGGGAAACCCGAAATAAACCAAAAAAGGGGTGGAAAAAAAAAAGGAAAACAAAAAAGGAAGGAAAAAAACCCAGGGGAACCGGAGGATGCACCAAAAAGTTTAAAAAAGTTTTTTAAAATGTGGGGAAATTTTTTATGGGGTTTGGAAATTTTTGACTCCATTTAAATTTTTAAGGGAAAATTTGGTTTTTTAATAAAAAAGGGGGGAAATGAAAAATTTTCCTTTTTAAAAATGGGCTTTGGAAATTTTGGGTTTTAAGTGGAGTTTTCCGGGATAAAGGGGTTTGGGGTTAAAAAAATTTTGGGGGAATTTTAACCCCCCTTTTCCAAAACCCCCAGTTTTCCCCCCCCTTTAAAAATTTTTTAAATTGTTCATACCAATCTTTTTAAAAAAAAAAAGGGGGAAATGAAGCCAAAAAAGGGGAAAGAAAGGGCCCAATACTTTTGGGAAAAACCCAAGGGGGGCCCCAAAAGGGGAAATTAAAATAAAAATAAAAGTGGTCAATAAATTCCAAACCAGTTTTTGGCTCAAAACCCCTTTTTTTAAGGTTTTTAAATAAAAAAAGGGGTCAAAAAAAAAACCTCTAAATTTTTTGGGAAAATTTTTAAAATTTAAAGTTTAAGACACAGGGTTTTTGGGGCCAAAAAATTTAAACTTTTAAACCCCTTTGGTTTAAACAAATGGGGACATTTTTAAAATTTTCCCCAAAAATTTAAAAACCAAAAAACCCCAAAATTTTTAACAAAACCAAAACTAAAATTTGGGGAAAAAACCCGGAAAAATTTCCCAGTTTAAACCCAACATTCTTTCGGGGGGAAAATTCTTTAACTTTTTTTAAAGCCCCAAAAAAAAAAATTAAAAAAAAAGAAACCTTTTAAATGCTTAAAGGGAAAGGAAAAGAAGGGTTTAAAAACAACCAAAAGGGAAAAAGTACTTAAAGACGATTTGGAAGGGGGGAGGGGGGGATTTTGCCGGTTAAAAAAAATAACCTAAAAAATTTTGGGTTTTGTTTAAAGTACTGTTTGGAAAATTTGCAAAAAAAACCCCAAAAGGGGAAAAAAAGGCCCCCAAAAAAACCCCAAACAAAAAGGGGGGGTAAAGGGGGTTTCAAAAAAGGAAAATGGCCAGGCCCGAAAAATTTTTAAAACAGAACCATGAAGGGTTTAAAAAATTTATGGGGGAAAACGGGCAAAAACCCATTGGGGTTGATTCCAAAAAATTTTTGGGGGGGCCCCCTTAAAAGTCGAATTTAGGGGGGAAATTAGATAAAAAATGGACTTAAAAAGCAAAAGCAGGGGCCTTTTCATATTTTGTAAAAAACAAAAAGATTCCAAAAAAATTTTTAAATTTTTTTAAAAAAATTGGAAAAAAAAGGGAAAATTTTTTAAAAAAAGGGGAGGGGGGTTCAAACAAATTATTTTAAAAGGGGTTTTTTTTAAAACCCCTTTTTTTATCCCAAGTAAAAACCCCCCCATTTTCCAAAAATTAAACCCGGGGTTTTCTGATTTAAAAAAGGGGGCAAAAGAAACAAAAAAAGGGTTTTTTAAAAAACCCCGAAGGGGGTTTGAAAATTTGGAAAAAAAACGATTAAAAAAAGGGTTTCGGGGAAAAAATCTCGGAGGAAATGGGAGGGGGGGTTTAAAACTTTCCCCAAATTGAAAAACGGGAAAAAATTTTTTTAAAAATCAAAATTTCCCAAATTTTTTTTAAATTTTGGGTTTTGTTCCCGCCAAAACCCCTTTAATTTTTTTATTAAGGAAATTTAAAAAAAAATGTTCCAAAAGGGGAAAAACCCCCCCCAAAAAACCAGATGAAAAAGGGGAAGGGGGGGGTTTTTTTTTCCTCTCTACCAAAATTAATTCTCCCACCCCCGAGGAAAACAAGGATTTGCGGTTTTAAAAAGAAAACCCCAAAAAAAAACTGCCCTTTGAAAGGGGAGCCATTCCCCGGGGCCCGTTAAACCGGAAAAGGGAAATTTAAAAAAATTTCCCCCTTTAAATATTTTTTTTTAAAAAAAATGGGAAAAAAAACCCCAACCCCCCGAAAAACTTTTAAAAAACAAAAAATTTATTCCCTCCCCGGGTTATAAATTGGGGGGGGTTTTTCCTTTTTTTTTTAAAACCCCGGAAAAACCAAAAAAAAAAACCCGGTTGGGGTTTTAGCAAAAAGGGCCCCTTTTGGGGCAAAAATTTGGAAAAAAAATTTTGGCCAGGGGAAGGAAAAAAAGGGAAAGAAAAGGGGGGAAGGGAAACTTTTTTGGGAAAAACCCAAAAAGGCAACCAAAAAATTTGAATGGGAAAAGGGGTTTTTTAAAAGCCCCTTTTTCCCTTTAAAGAAAAAAAAGGGAAAAATCCAGAATTTTATTTAGCATAAAGGGGATAACCGAAAGGCTCCCCCATAAAAAACCCAATTTAAAACCCAAAAAAAAAAATTTTTAAAGGGAAAAAAAACTTTTGAAATCCCCATTTTAAAATTAAAAAAAAAAGGAAATTAAAAGGGGGGGAAAATTTGTTTAAAAAAAAAAGTTTTCGGAAATTTAAAATAAAATTTGGGCCGGAAAAGGGACACAGATTATTTGAGAAATTTTTTGGGGCCCAAATTTGAAACCGTTTTCCCCCAAAATTTTAACAAGATGGTTAAAAGTTTTAAAAACCTTTTTGGCCCTTTTCCGGGGGTTAAAACTTAAAAGTTTTAAAATTAAAAGTTTTTTTGGGCCCTAAAAATTTTAAAGGAATTTGGGATTTAAAACCCCAAACCCCAAAAAAGGGCAAAAAAAAAACCCTTTCGAGGTTGGGGGAAATGAAAAATCAAAAAAAGGCGGAAAAAAAGGAAAAATTGGTTAAAGTTGGGAAGGGGACCAAACCCCTTTCCTTTAAAAACCCCCCCTAAAAGGGGAATTTTTAATTTCCCAAAATTTGTGAGTAATTTTTTTCCCACAATTTTCAAAATTAATTACAAATTTTTTCAAAACCCTTAAAAAATTTTCTAAAATTTCATTAAAACCCCTTTTTCGGGGAAACCCGGGGGAAACTGAAAAAATTTTTAAGGGAAACCCCAAACCGGGGTTTGGGGTCCCCTTTTGTTTTTTTTTTAAAAAAAACCCTTTTTAAAATTTTGGTAAAGCCCTTTTTGGGGGAAAAATTTTTAAAAAGCCCCCCCTTTTGAAAAAGGTTTTCCCCCCCAAAACCCCTTTTTAAAACCGGCCCGGCCCAACCCCCTTTAAAAAACAAGGGGGGTTTTAAAAAACCTTTAAAGGTTTTCCCAAAAAAAAAAGGGGGTTTTGGGGGGAGGGGAAAAAAAAAAGGGGGGAAAAAGGGGGCCTTTAAAAATTTTCCCAAAGTGCTTACCAAAAAATTTAAAGAGAGGGGGAAATTAAAAAAAGGGGGTTTTTAAATTTTAACGAAAAACCCCCCCAAAGCCACCAAACCTTTTTTAAATTTAAAAACCCAAACATTTAAAAAAAAATTTTTTAAAATTTAAAAAAGTATTTTTAAATTAAAGGGGAAAAACCAAAAATTTTCCCCAAAACCGGGCTTTTTTCAAATACCCACTTTTAGGGGGGAACATGGCACCTTTAAAGGGGGAAAAATGTTTAAAAAAAATTTAACCTTTAAAATGGTTGTGGATTTAAAAAGATTTGGAAAAAGGGGGAAAGTTTTAGGGGTGAGGGGGAAGGCCCAAAAAAACAGGGAAGCTAAACGGGGCAAAGGCCTTTTTTTAAACCTGTTTTAAATTTTAAAACCGGGAAGCCCCAAAAAAAAGTAAGGCCCAATTTTTTTCGGGGCCCCATGGGGTTTGTTAAAAGGTTGCATTTTTTTTTGGGGTTTAAAGGTTTAAAAAGGGGGGGAAAAAAAACCCCAAACTTTCATTTTTGGGCCATCCCCCTAAGGTTTCCAAGGGAAATTAAAATGGTAAATGTCATTATCTTAAAATTCCCTTTTTCCCTTTAAAAAAAATTACCTCTTGAAAAAACAAAAAAAACGGGAAAAAAAAACCCTAAAAGAAAAGAAAAGGGAAACCCTAAAAAATTAGGGTTTAATTTTGGGTTTGGGGAAAATTTTTAAAAAAAAAAAATTCCCCCTTTTTTCAAAACATTTTGCTTTGTTTTTGAAATTTCCATTTTTCCCCTTTATGGGGCCCACATGGAAAACCCCCTGAGAAAAAAATTTTTAGTTACCGTTTCTTGGGGGAATTAAATTTTTAAAAAAAACATGAGAAAATTTGGGGGGAAAAATGGGGGAAAAAATTTCAGGGGGGGGAAAAAGAAACCAGGGAAAAAATTTTAAAGTTAACAGTAAACAAAAAAGGGGAACCCCTTCCCTTTAAACACAGAAATTTTTTCCCCTTTTACCCCCTCAAAGGGGCTTGTGGTTTTTTTCCCACCCCGGGAAAAATTTTTTAAAAACCAAACCCCAAAAGGGGAAAACAAAAAAAACAAAAAAAATTTGATAAAAACCGGAAAGGGAGGTTTAAATTTATCGGGGGAAATAAAAAGAAAACCTTAAAAAAAACGGGATTTGGGAGAAAAACCCGGGTTTTTTTAAAAAACCAAGGAAAGGAAACAAAAGGGGGCCCAAAGATAGAAAGGGTTTGAACCCCCTGAGCTTTTGGGGGATCGAAAAATAAGCAAAAGGGGAAAGGAAAAAAACCAAAAGGGGAAGGGAACAACCTTCGGGAAAAAGTTTAACGGGAAAAAAAAAGGCCCCAAAAAACCCGGGTTTGGGAAACCAAAAGGGGATACAAAAATTTTTAAAAACTTTTTCCCCCAACCCCCCAAAACCCCAAAAAAAAAAAAAAAAATTTTAAAATTTAAGCCCCAAAGCAAAAATAAAAAACCAAAAGGGGGAAATAGGAAAGGGGGACTATAGGGGAAAAAAAACCCCAAAATTTTAAACGAAATTTCTTTTGGGAAAATTTTTTGGGAACCAAATGCAAAAAACCTGATGTAAAACTTTTATTTTAAACAAAAAATTCCTATGACAAAAAAAAGGCAACAAAACAGAGGTAAAAGGGGAAAATTTTATTATTTTTCAGGGGGTTGGAGTTAAAACAAGGGGTCAAACAAAGGGAAAAAAGGGCCTTTAAAAGGGGGAACCGATTTTTCCCCCTTTAGGATTTTAAATTTTCCCGGGGAACGTTTAGAAATTTTAAAAGCTGAACCCCAAAACAAAACCCCAAAAACTAAAAACCCCCAAAATAAAAGAGGAAAATCATTCGGCCGGGAAAAAAGGCGGAAAAATTTTTAACCTTCCCGAAAAAGCAAAAAAGCAAATAACGGGGAAAATTGGGGTTTTTTTTCCCCCAAAAACAAAAAAAAAGGGGCCCCTAAAACCGGGTTAAAAGGGGGGAGAGATTTGTCAGCGAAAAAAAAGGGGGAAAAACCAAAAACCAAAAATTTTCCACTAAAAAAAGAAAAACGGGGGAGGGGAAAAAAAGGGGAGTCCCAAAAAAATAAAAACTCCTAAATTTCCCAAAAACCCAAAAGAAATTTGGGGGAAAAAAAGGGAAAAGAGAAAAAGGGCCCCCAGAAAACTAGGGGGATCTCCCCTTTCCCCGGGAAAAGGGTTTTCCCAAAAAAGTTTGTAAAAAAAAATTTTAAAAATTGGAATTTTTTTAAAATTACAAAAAAACTATTTCCCCCCTTTCTAAAAAGGGGAAAATTTAAAAGGGAAACCGGGGGGCCGAAAACCCTCCCCTTTTTAAAAAAAGGGGCAAATAAAAAACCTATTGGAAAAGGGGACAAACGGGGTTTTGGGAAAAAGGTTTCAATTCCCGGACCCCGGGGAAAGGGTAGGACCTTTAAGGGTGAAAGGGGGGGAAAGGGGGGGAAAAGGGCAAGCCCTAAAACCCCCAAAAGGGCCAAAAAAAAGGGGGGGTGGATGTTTAAACCCGGAAACAAAAGAAAAATGTTCGAGTGGGAAAGGGGAAAAGGGGGGAAATTAAATTGAAGATTCAAAAAATCCCCAAAAAAGGGCTAAAGAAAGGGAAAAAAGGCTTTTAAAACAAACCAAAAAATTTTGGGGCTTTTTAAAACTTGGAAATTTTTTTAAAAAAAAAGGGGGTGGGCCCAAAATTAAAAGGGGGCTAAAAATTTTCTCGTTTCATAAAACCTCCAACTTCTTTAAAAAGGTTTTAAAATTTTAAAAAGGGGAAAAAAAAAAAACCCCATAACCAAACTGGGGGTTTTACCCTTTAAAAAAAAAAATTTTTTTTTCCCATAGGGCCGGTTAAAAACCCTTTTCCCATCGAAAAATCCAAAAAAACCAGTCCCCCGAGGCCCTTTACAAATTGCCATCGGGGGTTTTTGGGGGGTTTTTTAGGGGTCCCCTTCCCCAAAAAGGGCCCCCAAAAAAAAAAACCTTCCCCCCCAAAACCTTTTAAAACCCAAAAAATGGGTTTTTACGGGAAAAACCGTTTCCCCCCAAAAAACAAAATTTAAAAACCTAAAACCCCTTCCCCAGGGGAAAAATTCCCTTTTTAAAGTTTTTTTTTAAAGCCGGGCCCCGGGTTTAAACTAAAAAAAACCCCGGGTTTTTTCCTTTTCCCAAAAAAAAAAAAATTTTTTTCGCAGGAAAAAAGGGGGGGGTTTCGGGAAACCCCCAAAAAACCAGGGGGAAAAATTTTTAAATTTTTGGACGGGTTCCCCTTTACCTTCAATTTAAATTATTTTTTAAAAAGGACCCTTTGTGGGGGGAAACCCAGAACCCAACATAAGGACCCCTCACAGAGGGATTTTTGCCAAAGCCCCAAAGGGTTTTAAAAAATTTTGTTTCCCCCCAAATTTCAAATTAAAAAACCAAAAAACCCCCCTTTAAAAACCCCTTTTTGGGAAAAGGGGGAACGGGGAAAGGGGGGGCCCCAAAAAATTTTTAAAAAGGCCCGGAAAGCTCGTAAAAGGTAGGTGAAAATTGGGCCCCTAATTTAAAAAAAAGGGCTTTCCGGGGAAAAAAAATAAAGGGCCCAAAAAGTTTGGAAACGGCCATGGGATTTAAAAAAAATTTTTTTTAAAGTTTCAACCTTTAAAAATTTTTTTCCCTTAAGGTGGGGAAAAGCCCCCAAAAAATTTTGGAAAAAAGGACCCGCCCAAAAATTTAAGCCCGGCCCCTGGGGGGGCAAAAAAAAAATTGGTTTATTTTTCCCCCAAAAATTTTCCAATTTTCCCAAATTTTTTTTTTGCTTTATTTAAAAAATTTAAAAATTTTTAAACCCCAAAGAAAACCCCTTTTTAAATGGAGGGGGCCAATGGAAAAATTTTCCCCCCTTTTAACAAAAAAATTTCCCCCCGCAAGGGGCCTTTTTAAAAATTTTTTTTTTTAATGCCCAAAAAAAAAGCAAAAGGAAAAAAACCCCAGGGGGGGGAAGGGGAAAAACCGAAAGGGTAAGGGAGGGAAAAAAATTTAAGAAAAAAAAAAAAAAAAAAAAAAAGGGGGGAAGAAAAAGGGGGGGGAAAAAGGGGGCCAAAAGGAAAAAATTGGAAAATTTTTTCCCTTAAAAAAAAAAAACCCCCTTAAAAGAAAAAAGTTTTAAAAAGATTTTAAAAAAAATTTTTAAAAGGAAAAATAAAAAGAAGAGGAAGTTTTAAATTTAAACGGGGAAAAATTAAGGGGGGGGGGTTTTAAAAAAAGGGCGGATAAAAGGTCCCCTTCATTAAAATAGGGGGAACAAAAGGAAAATTTTTATATTAAATAAAAAAAATGATAAAACTTTTTGTTGACAAAGAAATTTGGGGGAAGGGGGAAGTTTTGGGACGCTAAGTTTAAATTTTTGGGTCCGGGATAACCTGGTAAACCCAACATGGGAATTCAAATTTTTGCGGGAAAATTAATTGCCTTTCGTTAACCAAAAACAAACTATTATTCACCCAGTTTTTTTTTTGGGGCCCATGAAAATTTTTAAATCCCCCAAAGGGTGAAAAAAAAAACCCCAAAATCCCCCAAAGAAGAGGGACCCCCTGAAAAAAATGGAAAAAAGGAGGGGGAAAAGGGAAAAACTGGAGGTGAAAAGGGCCCAAACTTATTAAAATTAAAAAAAAATACCCCAACCATAACTGGGTGGATTTCCAAAAAAAAAGTTACCAAAAAGGGGAATTTAATGAAAGAAGAAATTATTTGAAGGAAAAAAACCTTTGGGGGGAAGTGGGGCCAAACCCCAAAACATTGTAGAGTTTCATGGGCTCTAAGATCAACCAAGTGGTCCAAACTCGACAGGAGCAATTAACAAACAGTTTGAAAGCGGGAAAGAACCTTTTCAACTTTCCCTCTCGGGGGCCCAGGAACATATTTTCCACCCCATGTCTTTATAAAGGTTGTTCATGAACTGTTTAAAGGAAACCCCCCCAGGGAAAAAGTTAAAAACCTCAACAATTTTAAAAAGGCCAGACACTAAAAAAGAATAGGAAAAGGAGGGCGGGGGATAATGGGAACTGGACGATTTTTGTAGGATTTTCTGTTGCCCCCTACCATCACCAAAAAAAACGCGTTTAATCCCATTAAAAATTGTTTTCTTTAAGGGAAAACCAAAAAAAACAATTTGATTTCCCCCCAGCCCCATAACCTGGTTCCCCCTCCCTTTTAAAAATTTAACCCTTCCCTTTTCTCCCCCCCGTTGAAAAAAAAGGGGACCCCACCCTGGAACAAACAAAATAATTTGAAGGACAAAGGCTCAATTTCGGGCAGCCCATGGTGAGTTCCATTACTGATTCTTTTTTTCTCGAGGTGCTGGTTCCCCCATAGATTTTAACTAAAAAAAATTCCTTTCCTTTTCCTTTAAAACTTTGTGACGACCTTTTTAGTAGGGGGAACAGGACTCCCAGTTTCAGGACCACTCAAAAACAACCTAAAATTTGAAGGGAAAAAACCAATTTTGGGCCCCTGAGCCCTCATGGTGTAAAGTGCCAAATTTGTTTCTGAATTTTTTATTGGTTTTCCCCATGACAAACTTAAAAAAAAAAACAAAAAAAAACTTATGAAAAAATTAACTTTTCAAAAAAAAGCCCTTACTGAAAAAAACCCCCGGGAAGAAACCCCAAGAACCAGACTAAGGGGAAGTCACCCCCCTCATCATTTGGTGAAATGAAAACAAAAAAAGAAACGGGGGATGACAGGGGAAAAACAAAGGGCCAGGAAATAAGCTGGGTTTTCTATTTTAAAAAAATATCTTCCTTCTTTGTATTGAGTGAAAAAATTTTAGGGGTTCGGGAACCCCCTTTTAAAAAACACCATCTAAAAGTTTGAAGCTAATTTTTTCTGAGATGTTTTAGGGCCAAAGGGTTTTTAACCGGTTTGTCTAAAGTTTAAAAAAAAAATTCCCCCTTTTCTTTCAAAACCGGAATGACCTTTATTTCACTGGTTTAAATAAACAACTTATCCTGCTAACAAAGGTTTAATTTGGGGGCTTCCTGGTGATTTTGCCAAGTGGGCTGTGTTTTCTCCCCCGCCTATTTTTACTTAAAAACAAAATTTTATTTGTAAAAACTGTGAGAGCTGCGACTGGTTTTTCTTTGCAGACTTTGACTGGTGGAAGAACCTCAAAGGGGGTAAAACAAAGGGGAGACTTTTTTTTTGAGGGGCCCCCAAAACCAGAGAGGTGAGTGTTTTGTTAAAAAAAAAGGGGTTCATCCTTACAATAAATAATTGAAACCTAAGAGGGACCCTTGATAGAAGGGCGCATCAGGATTTCGATGTTTGGTTCCAAAAGGGTTCTTACCCTGAGTTAAAAAAAAACAAAATTTGTTTGACATTAGATATTTGTATTTTTAAATAAGAAAATCGGACCCGTACAAAATAGGGTTTTCCTTGTGCTTCTGCAATTCCTGGAAGCTGAGTTTTTAAACCCGCCCCGGCTGGGCTTAAAAACTTTTGAAAACGTGCGAATTTCAATTTGTTCTTGTGACCTAAAAAAGGAACTATTTGATTCACCATTTTTTAATTTGGTTGTTCATCATCCCAATGTTTAAAGGGGAAACCCCAAATTGAAAAAAGCTATAAACCCCTCCACAAAAAAGGGACCCCCCTGACAAACCCAAAATGTAAAACCGGGGGAAAGGCTACGCGGCCCTCACCTCTTCACCCATACCCATTGGGGCATTAAAATATTATTTTTATAAAACTGACCCGCCCAGGGAACGGTATTTGAAAAACCCTGGAAACATTTTTTAGTTTAAAAAAATTGTGGATTATAACCCGAAAAGGGCATTTAAAACATGTTGAAGGACAGAAATCTCGGGTAAAGTAAAAGGGAATCGGGATTGATTTTTAATTTTTCAGGGAACCAAAGCTGGATAACCGGTAAAAAAGGCATAAACAATTAACAACAAAAAGAGGCAAAATTTAAAACCCCCCCGGGGGGAAACCCAAAACAAAGAATATAAGACCAGAAGAAAAAATTTCCAGTATCCTTTGGGGGGTAGAACAGCATTAACTTTTCACATTTTTTTAAAGGGAAACTAATTCTGAATAAAAGGGGGAAAAAGGTCCTAGAGACAGTTAACTGGAAAAAAATTTGATCAAACATTACCAACTTCCAAAGTAGAACTAGGCCAGGCGAATCTTAGTTATGAGATTTAAAAATTGTTCTGAGAGTTTGGGGCCAAGTTAGACTTAGTTGGTTTGCTGAGTTTAAAGGTTTGGAGCATCGGGCTTCATGTCTTTGAAGCCTAATTTTAACCTTTTTTCTAGATAGAAAAACGGGATCCCTGATAACAATGGAATTTCAATTTTTCCGGTGTTAAAACCTGTGAAATGATGGAAAAATCTTAAACTTCTAAAACTTCTTACAAAAATTTCACAGAATTTCACCAAACAAATACAAATGTCCATGTATTGTGAAGCACACGCGATCCTCTAGGATCCTAGAGATCACAGTTGACGACTTCATACCACTCATCAATTCTTTATCGGAAAGGATGACACCGAAACAATGGCAACTATTACGATTAGGCAAACCTGATGAAGAAACAGCTTTAATGTTCATCCAAACAATACTGGATATGATAAAACTCATGACAAAAGCCATGTTGAAAGCTAAAGCTGGCAGGACAAGGGTCTCTGAGGAGGAAGTGAGGGAGAGCCTGGGTGACTTGGTCTCTAGGAGTTTCAGGGAAGCTCTAAGACTCAAGGACCTAAGCCCGGTCCAAACCCAGAGCATGGAGCAATTAACAGACATGATTGTAGAAGAGGTGGTAGACCATGTCAACTCGTCCCTCTCTTTGGTAAAATGCATTGACGAACCTCAAATCAATGTTCCCATGCAACGTCTTCAGTAGGATGGTTGCTCATGCATGCACAGTGTTTAAAGGAATCACCCCAAGGTGAAAAAGCTATGTAAACCCCTTTACAATCGTCACACAGAAGAGGCCAAATCACCCCTGAACAGACCCAGGATGATGGAGACCAGGAGGAGATGATGGAGACTGTGGAGACTGAGACTGATCATTTGTCAGTCAGATCTGTACAATCTCAAACCAGTTTACCATGGATCTCACCAAAGCCCAGCACTGAATCTGACACAAGGGACTATGTCAAAAAGTCAGACAGAAGAGAAGTCCCATTTCAACATGTTGTTTCAAAGATTAGAAACCGCCATGCAAACCTCTGCAAATTAGATGTCAAAGAGAAGTCAGATCACTGTCTGAACTGAATCAGAATGATGAAGACCAGGAGGAGGAGACGGTGGATACTGCAGGCACATCACCATCATCTGGCATCCCAGTGATCACAGTCGATGACTTCATACCACTTATTACCTCTTTATCGGAAAAGTTGACACCGAACCAGTGGGAACTGTTGCGATTTAGCAAAACTGATGATGAAACATTTTTATGCTTGCACAAACAATTGTGGATATGATAACACTCATGACAAGAGCCATGTTGAGAACTTATGTTGACAGGACAGAAATCTCTGAGGTGGAAGTGAGGGCAAGTCTGGGGTGACTTGATCTGTAGGAGTTTCATGGAGGCTCTAAGACTCAAGGACCTAAGCCTGGTCCAAACCCAGAGCATGGAGCAATTAACAGACATGTTTGCAAAAGCAGTGACAGACCATTTCAACTTGTCCCTCTCTGTGGTGAAGCCTACAGAAGCAGGAACTATATTCCTTTCATCACAATGTCTTCATAATATGGTTGCTCATGCATGCACAGTGTTTAAAGGAATCCCCCCAAGGTGAAAAAGCTATGTAAACCCCAACTGATCGTCATCACCGCTGAACAAGGATGATGGAGACAAGGAGAGAGAGGCCAATTTGTCAGTCACTGTACCATGAACAATCTCACCCAAAGCGCATGATGGAGACAAGGAGGAGGAGATGATGGAGACTGAGACTGATCATTTGTCAGTCAGATCTGTACAATCATGAAACCAGTTTACTGAGACATGGATCTCACTCAAAAGCCCAGCACTGAATCTGACACAAGGGACTATGTCAAAAAAGTCAGACAGAAGAGGAGTCCGGTTGTTTCAAAGATTAGAAAACTCTGCAAACCTCTGCGAACATCATGCAGAAGAGTCCAGATCACTCCCGAACCAAGCCAGGATTATGAAGACCAGGAGGAGGAGATGATGGAGACTGTAGACACATCACCATCATCTGGGATCCCAGAGATCACAGCCGACGACATCATACCACTTATTACTTCTTTATCGGAAAAGTTGACACCGAACCAGTGGGAACTGTTACAATTAAGCAAACCTGATGATGAAACAGTTTTCATGTTTGTAGAAACAATACTGGACATCATAACACTCATGACAAGAGCCACGTTGAAAGCTCAAGCTGGCAGGACACAAGTCTCAGAGGTGGAAATTAGGGCAAGCCTGGGTGACGTGATCCGTAGGGAGTTTCAGGGAGGCTCTAAGACTCAAGAAACTAAGCCTGGTCCAAACCCACAGCATGGAGCAATTAACAGACCTGATTGGAAAAGAGGTGGCAGACCACATCAACGCATCCCTCTCTGTGGTGAAGCCTACAGTAGAATCTGAATTCTGCCGCATCGTTCCCACGGCACGTCTTCGTAAGATAGTTTCTCATGCATGCACCATGTTTAAGGGCATCGCCTCCAGGGTGAAAAGGCTAAGTAAACCCCAACAATCGACATGTAGAAGAGGCCAGATCACCCCTGAACAGACCCAGGATCATGAAGACCAGGAGGAGGAGGTGTTGTTGGTGGACCATGTCCAGAGTATCATCAGCCAGGAGATAAGTCCAATCATAGAACAAGTTTTGGATACCGTGCCTGAGTCTGAGCACGAACAGTTGCACTCTGAATTGTCTCAGGAAATTAAAATGGTTGCAGAAGAAATTGTTCAGTCAGTTACTGAAGAGATGGCTTCACAGGCAACAGAGACTCCATCCCCACAGTCACTAAAGGATACCAGGGGATGTTTTCAAAGAGTGTCACAAAAGATCAAGACGTGCCTTGGAAAGGTTTTTTGCAAGAGCAGCATTTCAACGAATACTGGCTCAGCTGAAAGCCAAATTCCACTTGGATAAAGTAGAAAACAAGGAGGCAGTCCAGAAGCTCATGGCGAGTGTGGACTCTCTCATTCTGACAGAGGGTGGTCCTAGCGGAAGTTTGTTTAAAAGACTTCAAAACGCTTCACCTGGAAGAGTTTTGCAGTACATAAAGCAACTCAGTGACCTCCTCTACAGGCACATGACACGGGAGCTTATTTCAGAGATGACTCGATCACGCAGACAACGTAAGGCCAGGGTAACTTCCATAGCAGCACCTGTTCCTGAGTCAGATGCTGACATGTACTTGGACATTCAAAGAAAAATGGTTCATTACCTGTCCCTGGTAGGCTGGTGGTTCAACAGTCAGGCTACTGTGATCACTAAAAGGGTGACATTGGTGTTAAAGGGCCTTGAGTTGGTGTCACAAGTGCAGAGGCCTCAGGTCACCAGGACAGAGGTCACAACACCCGAGATGACTGATTCTACCCAAAGTGTGCCGTCACAGACAGACAAAAACAAAATGTTGCTGAGATGTCTAATGAATAGGCTGGTGGCACGAAGCATAAGAAAATCAAAGTTGATATGGACCCTTGAAAACCCAGAGGAAAGCATTCAACAGCTGTCTGAAAAAGTCTGGGCCCAAGTGAAAGGCCTGGAGTTTAACATCACACAAAACCTGTTGAAGAAACTGGACAAGGCCATTTTCATAGAGCTTTGTAAGCACTGGGGTTGTCCACAAATGGTTGTGGCTGAAATTTATTTAGTAACGCCAGAGCTCATAAACTTTATCACTGCCTGCCTCACACGTCACCTGAAGCCACCAACGCCTAATCTTATTACAAGATTGTTTTCTTCTATTAGGAAAGCTTTCGGAAAAAAACAATCTAGAGTTTGCCCCACCTAGTCCCATCTAGCCTCAGTTTCCCTCTTACTCTATTACAACCAGAATTAATTCCCTTCCCTTTCCCCTCTGTCAGTTGAGCTGGAGCAGGACTCCAGCTCTCAGGACCACATCAGCAACCAACACCTCACATTTGAAGGACAAAGGCTCAGTTTCTGTGCCTGAGCCCTCATGAGTGTGAGTGTCCATTGCTGAGGTGGTCTGCGGTTTTCTCCGGGTGCTCCGGTTCCCCCATAGTACTTAAACTATAAAAAAAATCCTACCCTTTTCCCTTTCAAAGATATTTGTGACTGATCCTCTGTCAGTTGGGTTGGAGCAGGACTCCAGCTCTCAGGACCACATCAGCAAACAACACCTCACATTTGAAGGACAAAGGCTCAGTTTCTGTGCCTGAGCCCTCATGAGTGTGAGTGTCCATTGCTGAGGTGGTCTGCGGTTTTCTCCGGGTGCTCCGGTTTCCCCATAGTACTTAAACTATAAAAAAAAACACAGTGACTGTAAAATTAACCTGTTCTGTAAGCAAGCGCTTGGCAACAATGGAGAGGAAAGGGAAGGGAGGATGACAGGGGAGAGGGGGAGAAAGACAAGAGGGAGACCAGGGAAAGAGTAGTAGAGACTACATATTTACAAATAGTGGTCAAAGCAAAAGTATCATTACTATTACAATAATAATGATGATGTGTGTGTGTTAGGAATTGTGACCTGTGGGCGGCTCCTCATCCTTGAGCAATAATGCAATCATGAAGGACCCCTCCCACAGACTGTTGGACCCTCCTGCCATCAGACAGGGGGCGACATCAGGACTCGCACTGTTTGGTTCTGCAACAGGTTCTTCATCCTGTCGGAGCCTTAAACACCCCCTAAACAACCACACTTCTTTTAGAGGTTCAAGGCTTTTTAGACAGGATGCTTCTGATTTTTGCAATATTAAATAGGTGGAAAAAAAGCAGTCCTAGAGACATGTCTAACATGAGATAAAAAGGACACGTCCTGATCAAAGATTACTCCAACGTTCCTCACAGTAGAACTGGAGGCCAAGGTCATGACATCCAGATTAGTTATGAGATTTAAAAATGATGTTCTGAGATGTTTAGGGCCAAGTATGATGACTTCAGTCGGTTTTGTCTGAGTTTAAAAGTAAGAAATTCTGAGTCATCCAGGTCTTCATGTCTTTAAGACAGTCCTGAAGTTTGATGACCTGGTTTCCTAGATAAGTACAACTGGGTATCGCCTGCATAACAATGGAAGTTCATATTGTGCTTCCTGGTGATACTGCCTAAGTGAAGCATGATCGATTGTTTCAAACGCAGCACTAAGATCCAACAGGACAAGTACAGAGACAAGTCCATTGTCTGAGGCCATAAGAAGGTTGTTGGAACAGGATCTAAGAGACAAATTGTTGGTCAGGATGAAGAAACTGTTGTAGTCAGTTCAGAGAGACCCCCACCCCTTCACTTACACCTACCCCTTCTCCTACCCCTGCCACTTCTCTTACCCCTACCCCATGTCTGTCACCAAGTGACATTTTCATTCACACACGTGTTACGATAAATGTACATTACATACATTCAATCTCATACATTTAATCTAATTAGAGAAGTCAATGTACTTCTACTGTAGTTAAACTACTAAGAATACAGAACAGGAAAGAACAAAACAGAACAGGTAAAATTTAATGAAGGAAAGCAAACCAGGAAATGCCCTAACAACAATCAGTGTTTTATATGAATAAAACAGTACATAAAGTTTAAAATCACAGATAAGCCTGTTTGCTGGGTAAAAATAAATTGCAACAAAATGCACCACTGATGATTGAATGCTGCTGACTGGTCTACACATTATATGTGCTGCAACTTCTTCCTTCCATTACCGTTGCTATGGCAACTGGAACCACACACTCAGGCCCACACACACACACTATGATGTCACTAAAAAAACAGCATAAAATATGTCCTCATGTAATTTCTTGCGCCTTTGTGTGATGATGTCATCACATCAATGACATCAGTGATGATGACATCACTGGTGCCTTTAATCCCAGTGCCTTTAATCTCTAGCCAGGGTGTGTAAGTAGAGGACCACATCTCAGATTAGAGTATAACACTTTTACAGCGCAGACAGATAGAGGACAGCTGACAGAACCAGCGGCGAACTCATCTTAAACTTCTAAAACTTCTTACAAAAATTTCACAGAATTTCACCAAACAAATACAAATGTCCATGTATTGTGAAGCACCGCGATCCTCTAGGATCCTAGAGATCACAGTTGACGACTTCATACCACTCATCAATTCTTTATCGGAAAGGATGACACCGAAACAATGGCAACTATTACGATTAGGCAAACCTGATGAAGAAACAGCTTTAATGTTCATCCAAACAATACTGGATATGATAAAACTCATGACAAAAGCCATGTTGAAAGCTAAAGCTGGCAGGACAAGGGTCTCTGAGGAGGAAGTGAGGGAGAGCCTGGGTGACTTGGTCTCTAGGAGTTTCAGGGAAGCTCTAAGACTCAAGGACCTAAGCCCGGTCCAAACCCAGAGCATGGAGCAGTTAACAGACATGATTGTAGAAGAGGTGGTAGACCATGTCAACTCGTCCCTCTCTTTGGTAAAGTGCATTGACGAACCTCAAATCAAAGTTCCCATGCAACGTCTTCGTAGGATGGTTGCTCATGCATGCACAGTGTTTAAAGGAATCACCTCCAAGGTGAAAAAGCTATGTAAACCCCGACAATCGTCACACAGAAGAGGCCAAATCACCCCTGAACAGACCCAGGATGATGGAGACCAGGAGGAGGAGATGATGGAGACTGTGGAGACTGAGACTGATCATTTGTCAGTCAGATCTGTACAATCTCAAACCAGTTTACCATGGATCTCACCAAAGCCCAGCACTGAATCTGACACAAGGGACTATGTCAAAAAAGTCAGACAGAAGAGAAGTCCGGTTGTTTCAAAGATTAGAAAACTCTGCAAACCTCTGCAAATTAGATGTCAAAGAGGTCAGATCACTGTCGAACTGAATCAGAATGATGAAGACCAGGAGGAGGAGACGGTGGATACTGCAGGCACATCACCATCATCTGGCATCCCAGTGATCACAGTCGATGACTTCATACCACTTATTACCTCTTTATCGGAAAAGTTGACGCCGAACCAGTGGGAACTGTTGCGATTTAGCAAACCTGATGATGAAACATTTTTTATGCTTGTACAAACAATTGTGGATATGATAACACTCATGACAAGAGCCATGTTGAGAACTAATGTTGGCAGGACAGAAATCTATGAGGTGGAAGTGAGGGCAAGTTTGGGTGACTTGATCTGTAGGAGTTTCATGGAGGCTACAAGACTCAAGGACCTAAGCCTGGTCCAAACCCAGAGCACTGAGCAATTAACAGACATAATTGCAAAAGCGGTGACAGACCATGTCAACTTGTCCCTCTCTGTGGTGAAGCTTACAGAAGCATCTGTAGTCCTCCTTTCATCACAACGTCTTCATAA
Source organism: Polydactylus sextarius (assembly GCA_016801845.1). Classification (NCBI taxonomy): domain Eukaryota; kingdom Metazoa; phylum Chordata; class Actinopteri; family Polynemidae; genus Polydactylus; species Polydactylus sextarius. The sequence continues at coordinate 6,170,337 of CM028931.1, forward strand.
TATGGTTGCTCATGTATGCACAGTGTTTAAAGGAATCACCTCCAAGGTGAAAAAGCTATGTAAACCCCGACAATCGTCACACAGAAGAGGCCAAATCACCGCTGAACAGACCAAGGATGATGGAGACCAGGAGGAGGAGATGATGGAGACTGAGACTGATCATTTGTCAGTCAGATCTGTACCATCTCAAACCAGTTTACCATGGATCTCACCAAAGCCCAGCACTGAATCTGACACAAGGGACTATGTCAAAAAAGTCAGACAGAAGAGAAGTCCGGTTGTTTCAAAGATTAGAAAACTCTGCAAACCTCTGCGAACGACATGCAGAAGAGTCCAGATCACTCCTGAACCGAGCCAGGATGATGAAGACCAGGAGGAGGAGATGATGGAGACTGAGACTGATCATTTGTCAGTCAGATCTGTACCATCTCAAACCAGTTTACCATGGATCTCACCAAAGCCCAGCACTGAATCTGACACAAGGGACTATGTCAAAAAAGTCAGACAGAAGAGAAGTCCGGTTGTTTCAAAGATTAGAAAACTCTGCAAACCTCTGCGAAGTCCAGATCGACATGCAGAAGAGTCCAGATCACTCCTGAACCAAGCCAGGATTATGAAGACCAGGAGGAGGAGATGATGGAGACTGTAGACACATCACCATCATCTGGGATCCCAGAGATCACAGCCGGAGGACATCATACCACTTGTTACTTCTTTATCGGAAAAGTTGATCGGACCGAACCAGTGGGAACTGTTACAATTAAGCAAACCTGATGATGAAACAGTTTTCATGTTTGTAGAAACAATACTGGACATCATAACACTCATGACAAGAGCCACGTTGAAAGCTCAAGCTGGCAGGACACAAGTCTCAGAGGTGGAAATTAGGGCAAGCCTGGGTGACGTGATCCGTAGGAGTTTCAGGGAGGCTCTAAGACTCAAGAAACTAAGCCTGGTCCAAACCCACAGCATGGAGCAATTAACAGACCTGATTGGAAAAGAGGTGGCAGACCACATCAACGCATCCCTCTCTGTGGTGAAGCCTACAGTAGAATCTGAATTCTGCCGCATCGTTCCCACGGCACGCCTTCAGTAAGATAGTTTCTCATGCATGCACCATGTTTAAGGGCATCGCCTCCAGGGTGAAAAGGCTAAGTAAACCCCAACAATCGACATGTAGAAGAGGCCAGATCACCCCTGAACAGACCCAGGATCATGAAGACCAGGAGGAGGAGGTGTTGTTGGTGGACCATGTCCAGAGTATCATCAGCCAGGAGATAAGTCCAATCATAGAACAAGTTTTGGATACCGTGCCTGAGTCTGAGCACGAACAGTTGCACTCTGAATTGTCTCAGGAAATTAAAATGGTTGCAGAAGAAATTGTTCAGTCAGTTACTGAAGAGATGGCTTCACAGGCAACAGAGACTCCATCCCCACAGTCACTAAAGGATACCAGGGGATGTTTTCAAAGAGTGTCACAAAAGATCAAGACGTGCCTTGGAAAGGTTTTCGCAAGAGCAGCATTTCAACGAATACTGGCTCAGCTGAAAGCCAAATTCCACTTGGATAAAGTAGAAAACAAGGAGGCAGTCCAGAAGCTCATGGCGAGTGTGGACTCTCTCATTCTGACAGAGGGTGGTCCTAGCGGAAGTTTGTTTAAAAGACTTCAAAACGCTTCACCTGGAAGAGTTTTGCAGTACATAAAGCAACTCAGTGACCTCCTCTACAGGCACATGACACGGGAGCTTATTTCAGAGATGACTCGATCACGCAGACAACGTAAGGCCAGGGTAACTTCCATAGCAGCACCTGTTCCTGAGTCAGATGCTGACATGTACTTGGACATTCAAAGAAAAATGGTTCATTACCTGTCCCTGGTAGGCTGGTGGTTCAACAGTCAGGCTACTGTGATCACTAAAAGGGTGACATTGGTGTTAAAGGGTCTTGAGTTGGTGTCACGAGTGCAGAGGCCTCAGGTCACCAGGACAGAGGTCACAACACCCGAGATGACTGATTCTACCCAAAGTGTGCCATCACAGACAGACAAAAACAAAATGTTGCTGAGATGTCTAATGAATAGGCTGGTGGCACGAAGCATAAGAAAATCAAAGTTGATATGGACCCTTGAAAACCCAGAGGAAAGCATTCAACAGCTGTCTGAAAAAGTCTGGGCCCAAGTGAAAGGCCTGGAGTTTAACATCACACAAAACCTGTTGAAGAAACTGGACAAGGCCATTTTCATAGAGCTTTGTAAGCACTGGGGTTGTCCACAAATGGTTGTGGCTGAAATTTATTTAGTAACGCCAGAACTCATAAACTTTATCACTGCCTGCCTCACACGTCACCTGAAGCCACCAACGCCTAATCTTATTACAAGATTGTTTTCTTCTATTAGGAAAGCCTTCGGAAAAAAACAATCTAGAGTTTGCCCCACCTAGTCCCATCTAGCCTTGGTTTCCCTCTTACTCTATTGCAACCAGAATTAATTCTCTCCCCTTTTCTCTCTGTCAGTTGAGCTGGAGCAGGACTCCAGCTCTCAGGACCACATCAGCAACCAACACCTCACATTTGAAGGACAAAGGCTCAGTTTCTGTTCCTGAGCCCTCATGAGTGTGAGTGTCCATTGCTGAGGTGGTCTGCGGTTTTCTCCGGGTGCTCCGGTTCCCCCATAGTACTTAAACTATAAAAAAAAATCCTTCCCTTTTCCCTTTCAAAGATCTTTGTGACTGATCCTCTGTCAGTTGGGTTGGAGCAGGACTCCAGCTCTCAGGACCACATCAGCAAACAACACCTCACATTTGAAGGACAAAGCCTCAGTTTCTGTGCCTGAGCCCTCATGAGTGTGAGTGTCCATTGCTGAGGTGGTCTGCGGTTTTCTCCGGGTGCTCCGGTTTCCCCATAGTACTTAAACTATAAAAAAAAAAACACAGTGACTGTAAAATTAACCTGTTCTGTAAGCAAGCGCTTGGCAACAATGGAGAGGAAAGGGAAGGGAGGATGACAGGGGAGAGGGGGAGAAAGACAAGAGGGAGACCAGGGAGAGAGTAGTAGAGACTACATATTTACAAATAGTGGTCAAAGCAAAAGTATCATTACCATTACAATAATAATGATGATGTGTGTGTGTTAGGAATTGCGACCTGTGGGCGGCTCCTCATCCTTGAGCAATAATGCAATCATGAAGGACCCCTCCCACAGACTGTTGGACCCTCCTGCCATCAGACAGGGGGCGACATCAGGACTCGCACTGTTTGGTTCTGCAACAGGTTCTTCATCCTGTCGGAGCCTTAAACACCCCCTAAACAACCACACTTCTTTTAGAGGTTCAAGGCTTTTTAGACAGGATGCTTCTGATTTTTGCAATATTACGTAGGTGGAAAAAAGCAGTCCTAGAGACATGTCTAACATGAGATAAAAAGGACACGTCCTGATCAAAGATTACTCCAACGTTCCTCACAGTAGAACTGGAGGCCAAGGTCATGACATCCAGATTAGTTATGAGATTTAAAAATGATGTTCTGAGATGTTTAGGGCCAAGTATGATGACTTCAGTCGGTTTTGTCTGAGTTTAAAAGTAAGAAATTCTGAGTCATCCAGGTCTTCATGTCTTTAAGACAGTCCTGAAGTTTAATGACCTGGTTTCCTAGATAAGTACAACTGGGTATCGCCTGCATAACAATGGAAGTTCATATTGTGCCTCCTGGTGATACTGCCTAAGTGAAGCATGATCGATTGTTTCAAACAATTCAATTCAATTCAATTTATTTTATTTATATAGCACCAGGTCATAAAAACATTTATCTCAAGGCACTTACATAGAGAAACCCAACATTTCCACAATGAGCAAGTACTTGGCGACAATGGAGAGGAAAAACTCCCTTTTAACAGGAAGAAACCTCCAGCAGAACCAGACTCAGAGTGGACGGTCATCTGCCTCAATCGGTTGGAGTAAAATGAAAACAGGGAAAAGAGAAGAGACAGAGGAAAGAGAGGGAGGAGGACGGGGGAGGTGGGAGGAAGAAAGGTGGGAGACCAGGAAGAGACAGTAGAGAGTAGATGGTTACAAGTAGTTGTTAAAGTAAAATTATCATTACAATTAATATTACAATAATAACAATAATAATGATGAAGATGAAAATGATGATGTCGTCAAAGAATTGGAGTCCAACAGCTCTGGAGTCAAAACTTCCTGTAAAAGAGAAAAGGGTAGGGGGAGACACAACTGTAAGAGAGAGCAAATGATGTTAAAAATATGTAATATTTAAATATAAATATCAGGACATGAAGTGTGAGGGAGAGAAAGAGACGTGAGGAGTGAGGGACAGAGAGGAGCAGTGTATTGTCAGAGTCCCCAGCAGTCTAATCCTATAGCAGCTTAACTAAAGGATGGTTCAGGCAACATCAACACCATAGGTAAGAACAAGATCAAGGGTGTGGTTGAAACAGTGAGTAGGTTTGTTTATGTGCTGAGAAAAGCCAATTGAATCTAACAGTATTTTAAACGCAGAACTGAGGCTATCGTTGTCAACATCTACATGAATGTTAAAATCACCCACTATAATAACTTTATCTGTACTGAGAACTATCTCAGATAAAAACTGTGAAAATTCAGCTATAAATTCAGAATGAGGACCAGGTGGACGATACACAGTAACTACCACAACTGGTTTTTGCATTTTCCAGTTTGGATGTGAGAGACTAAGAGTGAGACTTTCAAATGAGTTATATCTAGTCTTCGGTTTAGGATTAATCATTAGATTAGAGTTAAAAATGACTGCAACTCCTCCTCCTCGGCCTGTGTCTAGAGGAATGTGAGCATTAACATGAGTTGGGGGAGTTGATTCATTCAGACTAACAAAATCCTCCTGCTTTAGCCAAGTTTCAGTGACACAGAATAGGTCAATATTATGATCAATTATCAAATCATTCACTAATAAAGATTTGGATGGAAGTGATCTTATGTTTAATAATCCACATTTAATAACCTTATGATTTGATTCTACTGTGTTAGTTGTGTTGATCTTAATTAGGTTGCTAAGAGTTACTCCTCTTTTTGGTTTAATAAACTTGGGTGGTCGGGGAGCAGACACAGTTTCTATACATCTATGAATGGGTGACCGCTCTAACTGAAGCACAGAGAAGCGTGTAGGACTGCAACTCTGCCTCCTGGTCTCAACTCTGGGTTGTCAGGTTTTAGGTCTAATAAAATCGGTCAGATTTCTAGATAAGAGCTGCTCCATCCAAAGTGGGATGGATGCCGTCTCACCTAATCAGACCAGGTTTTATCCAGGTTTTATCTATAAAGCCCACATCGTTGGCTGGACACCACCTTTGTCGAGGTGGTGTCAATGGACTTGTCTCTGTACTTGTCCTGTTGGATCTTAGAGCTGTGTTGTCGCACAGCTCTAAGATCCAACAGGACAAGTACAGAGACAAGTCCATTGTCTGAGGCCATAAGAAGGTTGTTGGTACAGGATCTAAGAGACAAATTGTTGGTCAGGATGAAGAAACTGTTGTAGTCAGTTCAGAGAGACCCCCACCCCTTCACTTACACCTACCCCTTCTCCTACCCCTGCCACTTCTCTTACCCCTACCCCATGTCTGTCATCAAGTGACATTTTCATTCACACACGTGTTGCGATAAATATACGTTACATACATTCAATCTCATACATTTAATCTAATTAGAGAAGTCAATGTACTTCTACTGTTGTTAAACTACTAAGAATACAGAACAGGAAAGAACAAAACAGAACAGGTAAAATAACAACAATCAGTGTTTTTTTAAAGTTAAAGTTTTTAAAGTTTAAAATCACAGATAAGCCTGTTTGCTGGGTAAAAATAAATTGCAACAAAATGCACCACTGATGACTGAATGCTGCTGACTGGTCTACACATTATATGTGCTGCAACTTCTTCCCTTCCATTACCGTTGCTATGGCAACTGGAACCACACACTCAGGCCCACACACACACACTACGATGTCACTAAAAAAACAGCATAAAATATGTCCTCATGTAATTTCTTGCGCCTTTGTGTGATGATGTCATCACATCAATGACATCAGTGATGATGACATCACTGGTGCCTTTAATCCCAGTGCCTTTAATCTCTAGCCAGGGTGTGTAAGTAGAGGACCACATCTCAGATTAGAGTATAACACTTTTACAGCGCAGACAGATAGAGGACAGCTGACAGAACCAGCGGCGAACTCATCTTAAACTTCTAAAACTTCTTACAAAAATTTCACAGAATTTCACCAAACAAATACAAATGTCCATGTATTGTGAAGCACCGCGATCCTCTAGGATCCTAGAGATCACAGTTGACGACTTCATACCACTCATCAATTCTTTATCGGAAAGGATGACACCGAAACAATGGCAACTATTACGATTAGGCAAACCTGATGAAGAAACAGCTTTAATGTTCATCCAAACAATACTGGATATGATAAAACTCATGACAAAAGCCATGTTGAAAGCTAAAGCTGGCAGGACAAGGGTCTCTGAGGAGGAAGTGAGGGAGAGCCTGGGTGACTTGGTCTCTAGGAGTTTCAGGGAAGCTCTAAGACTCAAGGACCTAAGCCCGGTCCAAACCCAGAGCATGGAGCAGTTAACAGACATGATTGTAGAAGAGGTGGTAGACCATGTCAACTCGTCCCTCTCTTTGGTAAAGTGCATTGACGAACCTCAAATCAAAGTTCCCATGCAACGTCTTCGTAGGATGGTTGCTCATGCATGCACAGTGTTTAAAGGAATCACCTCCAAGGTGAAAAAGCTATGTAAACCCCGACAATCGTCACACAGAAGAGGCCAAATCACCCCTGAACAGACCCAGGATGATGGAGACCAGGAGGAGGAGATGATGGAGACTGTGGAGACTGAGACTGATCATTTGTCAGTCAGATCTGTACAATCTCAAACCAGTTTACCATGGATCTCACCAAAGCCCAGCACTGAGCACTATGTCAAAAAAGTCAGACAGAAGAGAAGTCTGGTTGTTTCAAAGATTAGAAAACTCTGCAAACCTCTGCAAATTAGATGTCAAAGAGGTCAGATCACTGTCGAACTGAATCAGAATGATGAAGACCAGGAGGAGGAGACGGTGGATACTGCAGGCACATCACCATCATCTGGCATCCCAGTGATCACAGTCGATGACTTCATACCACTTATTACCTCTTTATCGGAAAAGTTGACGCCGAACCAGTGGGAACTGTTGCGATTTAGCAAACCTGATGATGAAACATTTTTTATGCTTGTACAAACAATTGTGGATATGATAACACTCATGACAAGAGCCATGTTGAGAACTAATGTTGGCAGGACAGAAATCTATGAGGTGGAAGTGAGGGCAAGTTTGGGTGACTTGATCTGTAGGAGTTTCATGGAGGCTACAAGACTCAAGGACCTAAGCCTGGTCCAAACCCAGAGCACTGAGCAATTAACAGACATAATTGCAAAAGCGGTGACAGACCATGTCAACTTGTCCCTCTCTGTGGTGAAGCTTACAGAAGCATCTGTAGTCCTCCTTTCATCACAACGTCTTCATAATATGGTTGCTCATGTATGCACAGTGTTTAAAGGAATCACCTCAAGGTGAAAAAGCTATGTAAACCCCGACAATCGTCACACAGAAGAGGCCAAATCACCGCTGAACAGACCAAGGATGATGGAGACCAGGAGGAGGAGATGATGGAGACTGAGACTGATCATTTGTCAGTCAGATCTGTACCATCTCAAACCAGTTTACCATGGATCTCACCAAAGCCCAGCACTGAATCTGACACAAGGGACTATGTCAAAAAGTCAGACAGAAGAGAAGTCCGGTTGTTTCAAAGATTAGAAAACTCTGCAAACCTCTGCGAACGACATGCAGAAGAGTCCAGATCACTCCTGAACCGAGCCAGGATGATGAAGACCAGGAGGAGGAGATGATGGAGACTGAGACTGATCATTTGTCAGTCAGATCTGTACCATCTCAAACCAGTTTACCATGGATCTCACCAAAGCCCAGCACTGAATCTGACACAAGGGACTATGTCAAAAAAGTCAGACAGAAGAGAAGTCCGGTTGTTTCAAAGATTAGAAAACTCTGCAAACCTCTGCGAACGACATGCAGAAGAGTCCAGATCACTCCTGAACCGAGCCAGGATGATGAAGACCAGGAGGAGGAGATGATGGAGACTGAGACTGATCATTTGTCAGTCAGATCTGTACCATCTCAAACCAGTTTACCATGGATCTCACCAAAGCCCAGCACTGAATCTGACACAAGGGACTATGTCAAAAAAGTCAGACAGAAGAGAAGTCCGGTTGTTTCAAAGATTAGAAAACTCTGCAAACCTCTGCGAACGACATGCAGAAGAGTCCAGATCACTCCTGAACCAAGCCAGGATTATGAAGACCAGGAGGAGGAGATGATGGAGACTGTAGACACATCACCATCATCTGGGATCCCAGAGATCACAGCCGACGACATCATACCACTTGTTACTTCTTTATCGGAAAAGTTGACACCGAACCAGTGGGAACTGTTACAATTAAGCAAACCTGATGATGAAACAGTTTTCATGTTTGTAGAAACAATACTGGACATCATAACACTCATGACAAGAGCCACGTTGAAAGCTCAAGCTGGCAGGACACAAGTCTCAGAGGTGGAAATTAGGGCAAGCCTGGGTGACGTGATCCGTAGGAGTTTCAGGGAGGCTCTAAGACTCAAGAAACTAAGCCTGGTCCAAACCCACAGCATGGAGCAATTAACAGACCTGATTGGAAAAGAGGTGGCAGACCACATCAACGCATCCCTCTCTGTGGTGAAGCCTACAGTAGAATCTGAATTCTGCCGCATTGTTCCCACGGCACGTCTTCGTAAGATAGTTTCTCATGCATGCACCATGTTTAAGGGCATCGCCTCCAGGGTGAAAAGGCTAAGTAAACCCCAACAATCGACATGTAGAAGAGGCCAGATCACCCCTGAACAGACCCAGGATCATGAAGACCAGGAGGAGGAGGTGTTGTTGGTGGACCATGTCCAGAGTATCATCAGCCAGGAGATAAGTCCAATCATAGAACAAGTTTTGGATACCGTGCCTGAGTCTGAGCACGAACAGTTGCACTCTGAATTGTCTCAGGAAATTAAAATGGTTGCAGAAGAAATTGTTCAGTCAGTTACTGAAGAGATGGCTTCACAGGCAACAGAGACTCCATCCCCACAGTCACTAAAGGATACCAGGGGATGTTTTCAAAGAGTGTCACAAAAGATCAAGACGTGCCTTGGAAGGTTTTTCGCAAGAGCAGCATTTCAACGAATACTGGCTCAGCTGAAAGCCAAATTCCACTTGGATAAAGTAGAAAACAAGGAGGCAGTCCAGAAGCTCATGGCGAGTGTGGACTCTCTCATTCTGACAGAGGGTGGTCCTAGCGGAAGTTTGTTTAAAAGACTTCAAAACGCTTCACCTGGAAGAGTTTTGCAGTACATAAAGCAACTCAGTGACCTCCTCTACAGGCACATGACACGGGAGCTTATTTCAGAGATGACTCGATCACGCAGACAACGTAAGGCCAGGGTAACTTCCATAGCAGCACCTGTTCCTGAGTCAGATGCTGACATGTACTTGGACATTCAAAGAAAAATGGTTCATTACCTGTCCCTGGTAGGCTGGTGGTTCAACAGTCAGGCTACTGTGATCACTAAAAGGGTGACATTGGTGTTAAAGGGCCTTGAGTTGGTGTCACGAGTGCAGAGGCCTCAGGTCACCAGGACAGAGATCACAACACCCGAGATGACTGATTCTACCCAAAGTGTGCCGTCACAGACAGACAAAAACAAAATGTTGCTGAGATGTCTAATGAATAGGCTGGTGGCACGAAGCATAAGAAAATCAAAGTTGATATGGACCCTTGAAAACCCAGAGGAAAGCATTCAACAGCTGTCTGAAAAAGTCTGGGCCCAAGTGAAAGGCCTGGAGTTTAACATCACACAAAACCTGTTGAAGAAACTGGACAAGGCCATTTTCATAGAGCTTTGTAAGCACTGGGGTTGTCCACAAATGGTTGTGGCTGAAATTTATTTAGTAACGCCAGAGCTCATAAACTTTATCACTGCCTGCCTCACACGTCACCTGAAGCCACCAACGCCTAATCTTATTACAAGATTGTTTTCTTCTATTAGGAAAGCCTTCGGAAAAAAACAATCTAGAGTTTGCCCCACCTAGTCCCATCTAGCCTCGGTTTCCCTCTCTTTCCCTCTTACTCTATTACAACCAAAATTAATTCCCTTCCCTTTCCCCTCTGTCAGTTGAGCTGGAGCAGGACTCCAGCTCTCAGGACCACATCAGCAACAAACACCTCACATTTGAAGGACAAAGGCTCAGTTTCTGTGCCTGAGCCCTCATGAGTGTGAGTGTCCATTGCTGAGGTGGTCTGCGGTTTTCTCCGGGTGCTCCGGTTCCCCCATAGTACTTAAACTATAAAAAAAAATCCTTCCCTTTTCCCTTTCAAAGATCTTTGTGACTGATCCTCTGTCAGTTGGGTTGGAGCAGGACTCCAGCTCTCAGGACCACATCAGCAAACAACACCTCACATTTAAAAGATAAAGGCTCAGTTTCTGTTCCTGATTGCTGAGGTGGTCTGCGGTTTTCTCCGGGTGCTCCGGTTTCCCCATAGTACTTAAACTATAAAAAAAAAAACAGTGACTGTAAAATTAACCTGTTCTGTAAGCAAGCGCTTGGCAACAATGGAGAGGAAAAACTCCCTTTTAATGGGAAGAAACCTCCAGCAGAACCAGACTCAGAGTGGACAGTCACCTGCCTCGATTGGTTGGAGTGAAATGAACAGAGACAGAGAAAAGAGAAGAGACGGAGGAAAGGGAAGGGAGGATGACAGGGGAGAGGGGAGAAAGACAAGAGGGAGACCAGGGAGAGAGTAGTAGAGACTACATATTTACTAATAGTTATTAAAGCAAAAGTATCATTACCATTACAATAATAATGATGATGATGATGTTGGTGAAGTTACTGGAACACCCTGATAGTAGAGTTACAGTCCAGTCTAGAGGTAATGAATGCATGAATTAATGTTCTGAGATGTTTAGGGCCAAGTATGATAACTTCGGTTTTGTCTGAGTTACGACTTTACGACTTTATGTCTTTCAGACAATCCTGTAGTTTGATGACCTGGTTTCCTAGATAAGTACAACTGGGTATCGCCTGCATAACAATGGAAGTTCATATTGTGCTTCCTGGTGATACTGCCTAAGTGAAGCATGATCGATTGTTTCAAACACAGCACTAAGATCCAACAGGACAAGTACAGAAGGAGGAAACTAATTTAATCTCAGATGACAACAATTTTATTTGTAAAAAACTTTGTTGGATGAGTCTGCAGATCTGATTTTCTTTGCATGACTATGACTGTGTGCAGAAGAACCTCAAGGTGAGAGTGACTCAGAGGCAGACATTGTTTCTGATTGGCTCTGGCCCTGCGAACCATCTACGATGATGGTGATGTGTGTGTGTGTTAGGAATTGCGACCTGTGGGCGGCTCCTCATCCTTGAGCAATAATGCAATCATGAAGGACCCCTCCCACAGACTGTTGGACCCTCCTGCCATCAGACAGGGGGCGACATCAGGACTCGCACTGTTTGGTTCCGCAACAGGTTCTTCATCCTGTCGGAGCCTTAAACACCCTCTAAACAACCACACTTCTTTTAGAGGTTCAAGGCAATAATATGATATATATATATATATATATATATATATATATTACTGCTAAGTTTTATTGGAATAGACGGCTCCACAGAGCTATGACTTTATGTCAGTCTGGCTACAGTGCTGAAAAAGAACCTGAGGTTGTTCTTTTTTTCCTCAATTAAAGTGGAATAGCAAGAGGCTCTGGCCTTTCCGATGGCTTTCTTATATTCTATGAAACGATCTCTCTAGGCTACATAAAATCCATCTTGTCTGATGGAACGCCACTTCCTCTATAGAATCCGTGACCGTTGCTTTAAAGCCTATGTTTGTGAGTTAAACCGAGGAACTCTCCTCCTCTGATTTACAACCTCAGCGGGGCAACAGCATCAAGTGTGTAAACATGGGCAAGATGCACCATTGTCAAAACCATAATCAGCCTATGCAGCAGTAAATTTACAATAGTCATCTTCTATTGTATTCATATATGGCACAATTTAGCCACAACATCACCAGACAGACACCTACTGTAGTGAAACTGCTTCTCAGAAGTTGTGTAATCTAACACTGTGAACTCAAACCTTATTAAGAAACGGTCAGAGAGAAGAGGATTATGAGGAAATATTACTAAAGTGTCAACATCAGTACCGTAGGTGAGAACAAGGTCGAGGGTGTGGTTGAAACTGTGAGTAGGTTTGTTTATGTGCTGAGAAAAACCAATTGAATCTAACAATGTGTTAAACGCAGAACTGAGGCTGTCGCTATCAGCATCTACATGAATGTTAAAAATCACCCAATATAATGACTTTATCTGTACTGAGAACTATCTCAGATAAAAGCTGAGTCAGAGTAAGGACCAGGTGGACGATACACAGTAATTATCACAACTGATTTTTGCATTTTCCAGTTTGGATGTGAGAGACTGAGAGTAAGACTCTCAAATGAGTTAGCTGCCAGCAACCAGAGTTGGTTTCTCAGTGGACGGTCGGTCACCCAGCTGCTCTGGTTTCCCGGCTGCTCAGGAATTGCCGGAGTTGGCTGGAGGTGCTACGCTAGGTCGGTCTGCACTGGCTACCGGCTAGCAGCTAACTACGCTAGCACAGGTCCTAGCATCTATGGTGCGGAACCACGCCTCTAACTCGCTAAACCTCACCTCCAAAACAGCACACTTGTGTGTGAGATCTTACTTCTCACTGAAAAGTAAGAGAACCACGTACGATGATAATGATGTGTGTGTGTGTGTGTGTGTGTGTGTGTGTGTGTGTGTTGGGGAATTGCGACCTGTGGGCGGCTCCTCATCCTTGAGCAATTATGCAATCATGAAGGACCCCTCCCACAGACTGTTGGACCCTCCTTCCATCAGACAGGGGGCGACATCAGGACTCGCACTGTTTGGTTCTGCAACAGGTTCTTCATCCTGTCGGAGCCTTAAACACCCCCTAAACAACCACACTTATAAAAACACGTCATCAGATGTCGCTAGATGCTACCTAAGACGACACAGGGAGTCTCCATGACGACCCAACGACCACAACAAACAAAGACAGCGTCTACGGATTCGATTGATTAAAAACTAAATGTGAAAGATGAATGGAAAACGTTAGCAAAGTGACGACTAGCGATCATTAAGCTAACGTTAGCGAATATTATTGATTAGTAGTTAGCGATAAGTTAACTTAATAAGTTAGATGTATTGATTAGTTTGTTAATTAAATTGCTAACTTACTTTGGCAAGCGTATCCTCGTCCTGGTGCATGCTGGGAAATTTCTCGTACCCCTTCGTTTGAAGTGCTGGTCCTGGGATAGCTTCATTCGGGTGGTTGTGTGGCCCCTCCCTCAACAGGGTTGTATTCGTGTTGCCCGAGAACAGTCACTCCTGATCTGAACATGTCTGGGAGTAGACCTGATCCACGACATGGTGGGTGTGAACAGAGAAACCCCAACACTTTGAATTATGTTAAACTCCACCAGTCGACCAGCAGCCTGGCTCAAAAAACAGATGTATCTCTTGCTGTGATTATAATAAATCACTAAATGAGAGCTCTTTTCCACTTGTCATATTAGGTCATTAATGCTACATAATACACACAGGTTCATTCGTAAAAACAATTTAACGTGGCTCATCTCTGTCAGGACACAGCACTGACCCATGAAACACATTCCTGTGCTGTGTGTGACTAGTGAATAGGTTTTTAAACAGCACTTTCCCCATAATCCTCAGACTTAACAAAGAACCTTCAGACATTACACCTTTTCACACTTACCACGAGGAGAACAACCTAGTTGTTTCTCTTAATACTGTCAACACAACACGCAACATAACTCTGACAGTGTTTTGTCTAATTATCTCACTGTTATCACGTTGTTTTCTTGTGATTCTCCGCAGCAATTCCTGACTCTTTGTTTGGGCTGTTGACCAAATCCCGTGCCTCCAAAGCCATGAAGGCCTTGACTGAGATCCACGTCGCCTTTCTGCCCTATGAATCACAGGTAAGACACCGTGTAACTCATCCGGTCATGATAAAACCTGCAGAGAATCCTGCCGTTTAATTCAATCGAGCATCTTGAATCTCGCCTTTTTAGGGCAACCAATATATCGAGCCTTTATGGAGCACTATAGAATATAACTCTTTAATAAAGACTTCATACTCAGACATGACGTGCTAGTTTTATTTTGTAGAGATGAAAGAAATTTCCGCCTCATCTTGTCATAATGACACAGGATGTGTCATTAGCGGAGCGGAGCGGCAGAGGACCACAACAACAGCGTTTTGTGCTGGATCGGCTTAAGTCGTCAATCCTTCGCTGTTGTCCTGTAATTTTAATCCCGCAGGGGGGGGAAAGCATCATGTCTCTGCTTCCGCCCTCCTCTCATCCCTTCAGCTCACTGGCCGACAGCAGGAGCACTCACACCATGCAGCCAATGGGAGCGAGGCTAAAAGATGTGTGACAGGAGGAGCACAGGGACTGTTATCCTGTGTCAGTCAGTAACAGATGGGTGCATGTGTACTGTTTTGTGAGTGTGTAGAAAAGGATTTAATTAGTGTCAGCTTTTGAGTGGCAGCACTTACTACGGAAGCTTTTGTCTTGCACGTTTTATATAATTCTCATTCATTATTTCCACCTTTAACCATTTTCAAGCCAAAGTTAAAGGGGAACAACACAGCCAAGAACCTTACCAACACAACACTATGTCTGTTTAACTCAGTAGTGGTAAAGAAACGCTCGAAAACAAGTGTTTAATCAGGCTGTCACATACCTCTGTTGATTTCTGCCCCTACCCCTCATCCCTTGAAACAAATAGGTGTGGGGGTAGGGCTTGTGCAAATAAAGGGGCCTGGCTGGGGTTTTGATTAATTAAATTAAATAAAAAATAGAAATTAACTTATTTTGTACAACAAAAAGGGCCCCTTTAATGGGTATATAAAATAGAAAATAATAAAATGTAAAAATGAAATTAATAATTTAATTAAAAAGTTTTTTTAACTAACTAAAAATTTCAGCTTTAAGAGACAAAAAAAAAAGCCAAATATTTTATTTCCGCAAAGGCAATTAAATTAGTTTAACATGAAGATGAAAAACTCAGTTACTTTGGTTTTAAAACCCTTTTACCTTTTTCCAATTTCTGTTTTGTTTAAATTTTTATAAAATAAAAGATTAAATTTCTTTGTTACTTTCATTAGTATAAATAAATGGGCTCCTGAAAACACGTGTGTTTTCTTCCAAATTTTCAACCAGAAAAAAAACCCCTTGGAAATGTTTGCCCCAAGTTTTAAATCAAAAAAATTCACTCCCTTTGACCAGAGGTTTCCTTATAAAATGATTCCTTTCAGGATTTAAGCCGTTCAACTATGGAAAAAAAATATCGGGGGTTGGTGAAATGATCTGTAATCAAAAGGTTCCCGGATCGATGAGGAAGACCCTTTTTGACCCCCATAGAGGAGGCATAAGTAAGATAATCTCATTTTGAAAAAATGTCTGGGGGAAATTCCCCCCTTCAAGTCCCCAATTCTATGCGCCAAAACAAAACCTTTACCTTTTTGGAAAACCCTTCCCCACTGGCCACGCCACAATGGAGGAAAAATGTCCTTTTAACCAGAAGAAACCTCCAGAACCGGTCTCCACTGGTTGGAGAGAAATGAAAAAAAGGAAAGCCTTATATTTTTTTGCAAAAAAATTTTTGTATTTAAAACATTTTTGGATTAATTTAGGTTGTATGGAACTTGCAACCAACTTGCCATTTTGACTTTGTTTTTGGTTTATTTTGGATTTGAAGTCTGAAGAAACAAGACATACTGGCAATTTAACAAATGGGGGCAAAATTTTTTTGGGGGCCCGGGGACCCAAAAAAAAACCGGGGTAAAATAAGGGTTGTCCAGGGTAGGGGGATGAGGCGTTTTTGTTTTTCTTCCCCTTTTGGGAAGCTCAAAACGGGCCAACCAACCAAAAAGCTGTTTTGGTATCCAAAGGGTTGGCAAACTAAACCAAATCCGTTTCCCCGAATAAAAACCTGTTTCCCAAGAAATAATTGCCCTTTTTTCTTACCACAAAAGTGTTTTTTGGTATTTAAAAGTTTTCAGGGTTTAAACTGGCTTCTGGAATTTCAGGAGGAAATTGGTTTTAAGGCCAGACCCCACCCTGGGAAAAAACCCATAATATTTCCCTCTTCGCTTGCTTTTAATTTTTGATTCCTTCCCCGAAAAGTCCCGGGTATTTGGGTGCTTTCCCCTGTTTCTCCTCGGACTACTGGGCCCCGCCCTCCACCTCAGGCCGAGGGGTCAAAGTAAAAAAGACAAAATTTTGCCTAGAAGCAAGATAGTTCAGAAGTCTTAAGTCGGCTTATAAAAAATTTGGGGGCTTTTGCCCCCGTTGTTTGCAAGGGGGCATCTAAGAAATTTTATCCTATTTTTTCCAAGATACCTGTATGAAAGGGTTTTGTGGGAAAAAAAAAAAAAGGCTTTATTATTTTAAAGTTGCTCTTTATCGCCCTTTAAAGAAATTTGGGGGTTGCCGAGTTGGTAAAAAACAATATTTTTTAAAAAAAAAGGAATTGGAAGAAACCAAAGGAAAACCTCAAAAGTCCCTGACCAGGGGTTTACACAAAAAAATGGGTAAATACAACTAATTTTTAATAAAGGCTCATATGCATGACAAAGATTTTAAAATTAATAATCATTTTTAATCCCCCTAATTTTTTTTAATGGGGAGGTGCGTTTTCAGAATAGAGAAGAACAAAAACCTTTTTTTTTAAAAACAATTTTAATTCATCACTGGGAGTTGTTAAATTTTAACTGGCTGAAAAATAAAAACATTTAAACCGATTTTTTGATTAAATGAATTAAAGGCTTAGGGTTCTTTTAAACTCCTTTCGGGGATGAAAAAAACCCTCTGTCTGTAAAAAAACTCTCGTTGTAGATTTGAAACCAGGGGTGGGAAGACAAGGCTGAAGGGGGTTTGTCCGGCCCTGTTAGCCCGAAACCACATCTGAAAATTTTCGGGTATTCCCATTCTGGGTAAAATGGGATTGGCTCTTCGATCTGGCGTCCTTGAGAGCGTTTGGCTTTTCCCCCGAACTCTTTCCCTTCCCTTTCCAGGGCTGTTCATCGTGAAGTTTTCCCACAAAAAGAGAAACCGGGGAAAAAGGTAAAGGACTCACTGTGTTGGTCTTCTGGGTTTTAGGGCTGTTACTTGTTTTGCCCCCCCAAAGTTCAATGTCTTCCCCAGAAACCTCAAAAAAAAGGGAGACAAAAAAAAAAACCCAAAAAATTTAGTATCACAAAAGCAATTAAATAAAAATTTGAGAAGATGATGATATACAATTAAAATTAGATTAATTAAAAAGTCATCAGCAGCAAAGGGGGTATTTGTTTAAAAGGATTTTTTGAAAAAGATTATTTGAACATGAAGGGAAAATTTTTTTAAATTTTTTGATTAACTTAAATAAACCCTGCCCTTGATATTTAGAAATAAGAAATGAACATTTTATTCAAAACTCCAATTCCACTGGGTAAAAATTTACCTGTAGGCCCTTTTTAAAAACCCCGTATGGTTTTTCTTTAGAAAGGAAAACTGAGGGAATTTAGGTAAGTTAAGAACCCAAATTTTTTAATTTTTTTTCTTTGGACAAAACGTAAGGAAGTTAAGAAAAAAAATAAAATTTATTTTTATTATCAAAACTTCTTGAAAAATACCCTTTGAACCAAAGGGGTTTTAAAATAGTAAATAGAAAGGGTTTGAGGGGCCTTTGTTTTTAAAATTTTTTTTTAAAAGATAAGTTAAAGACCAAAAAAAAATTCATTTTAAAAACCAAATCCGGCCAAAAATAAAATTGTTAATGCAAAAAAAATTTTCATAAGAAAAGAGCTAAAGGTAGGTAACAAAAGCCCTTCCCCTTGTCAGAAGGTTTAAAAAATAACCCCCCTTTTTTAACTAGAGAGTTGGTTTTTATGGGCTTGGATACAATGTTATGTCAAACCAAAAATAATAATTAAATTTTGTGTTTTCTTTTTGGGCCCTTCATTTAACTACCTTAGAAAGCTACCACCTCTGTCGAGGGGATTGCCGATCTTAAATGGTGATAAAAAATTTAGCTTTTGTTGAAATCTTCTTTTCTATGGTTGTTGTCCTCCGTTTTAAAGGCTGGCCATCAAATTTTTTTTTTTTATTAACATTCTGTACTTTTACTTTCAATTTTTGACATTTAAAAAAGGGGGAAAAAAAGGGGGTTTTTAATAAGTTTTAAAAATAGGAAGAAAGTCAAAAATTTTTGGGGGTTTAAAAGGTAAAGGGTTTACACGAAAAAAAATTTAAAATTTTCCCCCCCCCTTTTTAAAAAACTTAAAAAGGGGTAAAATTTTTTAAAATTTGAAAAATTTTCCACACTTAAAATTTTTTATCCCTTTAAAAAAAAAAGGGAAAAAAATTAGTTTTTTTTAGTTAAAGTTAAATTTAAAAAATAATTTTTTTTTTTAAATTGGAAAAAAGAATTATGATTTAATTTTGGTTTTTGGATTTAATTTTAAAAATTTTAAAATTTTTAAAAAAATTTGGAATTTCTTTTTTCCCTTTTTCCTTTAAGGGTTTAAAATTTTCAAATTTAATTGGGGAAACTTTGATAAAAACCCCTTGTTTTTAAAAATTTGGGGGGAAAAAAATTTAAAAATGTATTTACAAAAACCAAAAATTTTTTTTTTGATTTTCCCCCCCTTTAATTTAAAACCTTATTTTAAAACCCTTTTTTTGGTTTTTAGGACAAAACCCCTTTTTGGAAAAAATTTTTGGGGTTGGGAAAAATTTCTTTAAAATTTTGTTTACTTTTGGGGCCAAAAAGGGGGGGTAATTTGGGTTTAAAAAGGGGGAAAGGGGGGCAATAAAACGGGTTTTTAGAAAAAAACCATTCCCAAATTTCCCCTTTTAAACAGGGCCCCCCTTTTTCCGGGAAAAAATTTTTAAAAACCCAAAATTTCTTTAAAAACAACCCCTTAAAAAAAAGGGGGTTTTTAAAAAAAAAAAAAAAAAAATTTTCCAATTTGTTTTTTTTAAATTTTTAAAAAAAAAGGCCCGAAAAAAAAAACAAAAATTTCCCAAAATTTAAAATTTTACCCAAAAAGTTGGGTTTGGTCCCAAAATTAAGGAATTTTCCCTTTAAAAAGTTTTGGGAAAACCCCCCCCTTTTGAACCCCCAACTTCCCCTCCCTTATTTTTCCCCTTTTTTTCCCAATTTTTTTAAAAACATTTTTATGTTCCCCGTTTAATCCCACCTTTAACTTTTAAAGGTCCAAAGGATTTAAACGGGGAAATAAGGACAAACGGAAAAGGAAAAACAAGGAAAAAAAAACAATTTTTTTTTTTAAAAAATTTTTTTTTAAAACCAAAAGGTTTCTAGGTTTTAAAAAAGGGCCAAAACCAAACCCAAAAAAAAAATTTAACAACAATTTAATTTGGGGGGCCCCCATTTACCTTTTTAAGGCATAAAATATTTAAAACCCAGGAAAAAAGGGTAAAAAAGCCCCCCAAAAAATTTTTGGGCCCTTTAAAAATTGGGGGGTTGAATCCTGGTTTTAAAAAAAGGGGGAAAAACCTTTTAGGGGGTTAAAAGGGCCCCTCTCGAAATTTAAATTAAACCCTTTCCAAAAAGATTGGGAAACTGCAAAAAACCCCAAAAAAACCCTTAAACCCTTTTAAAAAACCCCCAAAATTTAAACAATTGAAAAAAGATTGTTTTAACCCCCAAATTTTTTCCAAAAAAAAATTCTCCCCCCAAAAAATTTTAAAAAGGAAAAAGGGGGGTTTTTTTAGGGGAAAAAAAACCCCAAAAATTAAAATTTTGAAAAAAGAAAAAAAAAAAAATAACCCCCCGGAAGGGTAAAATTTTAACCCCAAAACCTTTTAAAGGAAAAAGGGGCCAGGAAAATTTTTTTAAAAAAAAAAAAAGGGGGGGGTTTTTTTAAAAAAAAAAACCAACAGGATTAGCAATTTGGGGGGGAAACCCGAGGGGATTTTAAAACAGATTGGGAAAAGGGGGCCCCGGGCTTTGGGCCCCCGGGGGGGGTGGGAAACCCAACAAACAAAAAATTCAAATTTAATTTTGGGGTTTAAACCCTGTTTAAGTCCCTTTAAAAAAATTATTTTAAAAAAAAAAAATTTTTAACCCCCAAAAAAGGAAAAATCCAAGAAAAGTTTTAACCAAAGGTAAAAAGGGGCCCCCGGGAAAAAGGGGAAAGAAATGAAAATTTTTTTAAATTTTTTAAAAATGGGCTCCCCCGAAAAGGCCAGTCAAAAAAGTCAAAGAAAAAGGGTTTGGGTTGTTTTAAAAATTAAACCCTTCCAAATTTCCAACCAAAAGCAAAAAGGGAACAAAGGAATGTAAAAAGGGGGGGAGGGTTTTTTAAAAAAAAACCCCTCCTTTAAATTTCCCATAAAACCAAAACCCCCTACCCCCGGGGTTTCAAAAAATTTAAAAAAAACCGAGTTTTAAAATTAAAACTTGCAAACCCCCTTTTTTTGGGGAAAAAAATGAAAAAAGAAGAACCAGTTGGGGAAAAAAAAAATGGGATAGGTTTAAAACCCCCCAAAAAAAGGTTTAAGCTTAAAGGCCAGGCCAAACCCCGGGGAACAAAAAAACCCAAAACGGGGAAGCCTTCAAAGGCCCCAATTTAAAGGACCCCAAAACAAATCCTTTAAAAAAGGGATTTTTAAGCAAGGGGGTTTGGGTCAAATTTTTAAAAACAAGAAAACATGATTCCCCAAAAAGGAAAATTACGAAAGGGTTAAAAAAAAGGGGGAAGAAGTGGTTTTTAAAAAAAAATTTTTTTTTTCCCCGAGTAACCCCTTTAAAAAAAACCCCACAAAGGGGGCAAAACCCCCGGGCCTGGAAACCCCAGAGGTTTAGTGTTTTAAAGGTGGGCCCCCCCCCCCTTTTAAAAAAAAAAAATTTTAAATTTTCCGCCCCGGTTTTTGGAAAGCCCGGGGGTTAAAAAAATTTTTTTAAAAAACAATTTGCCATTAAAACCAGTTTCCCCAAAACCCAAAACAAAAAGGGGGGGAAAAATTTCCCAAGTATCAAAAAAAACCCAAAAGAAAAATTTTAGGAAAAACCGGGGGGAAAAGAGGAAAAAACAGAAGAAAGGGGAAAAAAAGGGGAGGGGGAGGGGAGGGGGGAAAAGACAAAATTTTTAAATTTAAAAAAACGGGAAAAATGTTAAGTTTTAATAAGGAAAATTTTCCAAAAAAGGCGGGAAAAAAATTTTTCATTGGGGAAAAAAAAATTTAGCCACAAAGTGGGGTATTTTAAAAACCCCCTTTTAAAAAACCAAAGGTTTGGGGAAATTAGAACAAACAAACCCCCAAAAACCCCCCGGGAAAAAACCAAATTTTCCTTTTTTTACCTTTTTTGGAAGGGGGGAAAAAGATGGAACCCTTTTTCCCCTTTAAAGGGTTTTAAAATTCAAAATTTTTTCCGGTTGGACCCGGGCCCATCCCCCAAAAAACCATTTTTTTAAGGGCCTTGGGGGACAAAAACCCTAAAAAACCCAACCTGGGTGGGTTTCCCCTGGGAAAAAAAAAAAAAACCAAAAGGAAAAGGGCCCCAAAAACCTGAGAAAAAGAAAAGTTAAAAATTGGGACCCTAACCGGGGGGTTTTTTTTAACAAACGGCTTTAAAACCCTTTTCCCAAAATTTTTTTTTTTTAATTAAAATTAAACCGTTTTAAAAAAAAAGGTTTTAAAAAAAAAAACCTTGAAAAACAATCCCCTAAAGAAATAAAAAAAAGGGTTTTTTTTTTTTACCATTCCCCCCAAAAAAAACCCCCCCGGGTTTACGGGAAAAATTTTCCCCCTTATTGAAACCAAAATTTTGGAAAAAAGTTCGGAAATTTAAAAGGGGGGAAAGAAAGCCAGGGTGCGGGGAATTTCAGGGGCCCCCAAATTAAAAAAAAATTTTTTAAAGATTTTTCAAAGATTTTCCCCAACTTCCCCCAAAAAAGCCTTTTTAAAAAAATAGGGGCGCTGCCATTTATGGATTTTGGGCGGGGCAGGAAAAAAAAAGGGGGGTTTAAAACCCTTTTTTTGCGGGGGCCCCAAAGGGGGGTTTTTTAAAAGGGGGGTCCCCAAACGTCCCTGGAAAAGTTTTAAAAAATTTAAAAAACCCAAAAGAAACCCCAAAAGGGGGGGAAAAAAAAAAAAGGGAAAAATTGAAATTTTATTTTTTTGGGAAAAAAATTATCAATTTTTTTGAAAAATTGAAGAGGAATTCCCCCAAAAAAATTTAAATTAAAGCCGGTTTGGGGGAAAAACCCCTTTGTCCAAAAAAAATAATTTAAGCCCACGGAAGGGGAGCAGGGAGCCGGTTTGTCCAGAGACAGCCGCGACCAGTCGGCTCCGTACGCCAGAGAGTTGTGGAGGATGTAAGAGGCTACGATGGGACACGCTCCTCCGCTGCCCTCTGTACAATGACAGGAAACACAACATGATCATAGAGAAACTCGGCAGAAACGTACAGTCTCTGTCAGAGACTTTTGGGCCTTTAACTGTGAGCTTTCAGTTTAAAATACGATAATGAAAACCACACTGAAGCTCCAAGTCAGCTGTAATTTGAGAAGATTAAAGTCTGCCTTTATCACAGACAGATAGTCAGAGAAAAACCTATTACATAACATCACCTGCTCCATTTGATGACCTGCGTCTGAACTAAAAACGGGACGAATTTTATTTTCTCACCAATCTTATGAGCCTAAATTACAACAGGCAAAGATAGGATGTTGTCACACACTCATTCGTAATGTCGTAATGATTCAAATGCTCGTTTTTGAGGAAATCGACTCTTTTGTTCTTTCACAAACTCGTCGGAACCCAACAGAGGTATGTGACAGCCTGATTAAACACTTGTTTTCTTGCGTTTCTTTACCACAACTGAGTTAAACAGACAGTGTTATGCTGGTTATTCACTTAGCTTATTAGCCGCGAGCACCACATCTCCACTAACGTAGCAACCGTTTGTTTCATTTCATTCATCAACTGACATTAACTCAAAAGACTCTAACAGTAGGATATAGGTTCAAATGTGACGGGGTTCGCTTCAGACTCACCCAGGGCCTGCTGACAGTGGAGGATATGGAAGTCATTGTGCATGCAGGCGGCCAGCAGCAGGTGCTGATGGGTCGGGTGCCACTTGAGCCTCCACACTCCGCCGCCCACGGCGCTCTCGCTGAGAGGCTGCCTCATGTTCCTGCCGTCCCACAGCAGAACCTGCTCATCGTAGCTGCGAGCGGAGATGACATGATCGACTGAAAGAACACGGTGGGTAAAACAGTTGAGGATATATCACTATTTCAATAATTACCTTCCTGTAGCCAGGATGTGTTCCCGATGAGGGCTGCTCTGAATACTGCACACACCCATTGAGTGCCTTCGAAAGAAGAAACCAGACTCATTGTAAATTGTTCTGAAGGGGACAGTCCACATGACTGCGTCAGGACTCACCTTTTACTGGTAAAAGTGGGACAGGAAGGATCCACCCTCAGATCCCAGCCTTTAAGTTTGCAGTCGTCGCCGCCTGGCGAGGAAAAGACAGACGAATAAGGGTTTTAGCTCAAATAATCTCCCAATTAAATTGAGGTGATGGGCTACGATTGTAAGAGGCCGTCACCAGTGTAAACCAGCTGCGTGTCCCAGTATGAGAAAGCTGAGATCCAGGCTTCGAAGTTGTGGGCCGTCCACTGCGACCGCACGGCGACGGTACCTTCGTCCAGGGACAGTACGCTGACACAGCCTGCTGAGTCGCTGCACACCAGCCGCACGTCGCTGCTGCTCACACACACACACACAGGCACACACACAGAATCGGTGAATATGTAGCATCATCACAGGGAAGTACAGTGGCAGGAAGGGAGCCAGTGACAAGCAATGTTCCCTCTAATTTTTCATGTATCTGGGCATACACACAAGTTCTCTGAGCAAACTGAGGACTACTGTGAGCAACATCAGATATGCACGCTTTATTTTTAAATAAGTAATTTGTTCCACTTAAAAAAAAAGACAAAAATCTGAAAAATTAAAGTAAAATATTGTCAATGAGAACTTTAACTTGTTCAGGGTCCGATTTTGTTTTGTGTGACAGCTCGTTCCTTTTCTCTCGGTCTTTTGCGCTCTCCCGCAATAATGTACTAATCCCCTGTCCCATCTTGAGTCTTCGTACAGTTTTGACAGCTTTTAAATGACTTTTATGCTGAACGTGACGCTTGAGATAGTCCAGCTTCCATTCAATCCACATTTTTCCCTCTGAAAACTCACTTGCTACTTTGGCATCGCTGCATGTTTTGCAGAGTAGACCTTTCTCACTTGAAAAAGAAAAAATCTCACCCAATTTCGCCGCTTTTTCTTCAATTTGCACATACTCCGACAACCATTCCATCTTAAAAGAACTGCATTTCTTTTTTTACCGTAGCTTGGTGAGTGGATGTGTCGCTGCATGTTCGTTTCGCCATGATGCGGGGTTTGTATTAGCATCTATTAACCTGCTAGCTAACCTGCACGGCGCATATAGGCGGGGCCCAGACGCAAGCACCGTCAATGCCATGATTGGCTTTGTACCGTAAGTGAACTGTATCGTATCATTGGCTAGACACCTGTCACTCACTGAGTGAGAAACAAAAAAAACAATAATATTGGGCGAATTAATTAGATTAGATTAAGTCTAATATTAGATCTTAATTAATACGTTATGTTGATGTTGTTTCTGCGCTGGATAGATTTTCTTGTGCGCTGAGAATGTGCGGGCAGTGCGCACGCGCGCAGCTTAGAGGGAACATTGGTGACAAGCCTTGCGTAGGTCACGTGACCAATCTCTGGAAGAGAAAGCGAGGGTAAGGTCGTTAAAGTGGGGGAGGCTAACGTTAGCGCTAACGGAGAGAAGTCGTCAAAAGTCTGGGAGCAACTTTACACTGGAGCGTTAAAAAAAATATATGAAATTTATTTATAAGAAAAGCTTGAGAAATAAACAGATATTGCTGTCATTTCCTGTTTATTTTCAGTCCGTTATTTTATTTAATTTAGCCTCGTCTGCATTCATTTAAAAAGACAACATACGTTTCTTGTTATACTTCTGTTCAAACCCAAACTTAACTAAATCTCAAATGTGTCAAAAACCTGATACTAAATTAGTTTTATTTCCTTTTTTGCACCTTAAAGCTGTACTGTGGAAGATGTACATCCCTCTAGTGGCGAGGTCGCATACTGCAACCAACTGAATAGTATTCTTTTAGCCCGCGTGAAAAGCAACTCCGATATTTAGCGAGCAGCTAAAGGCTAGCGCGTAGTCCGCTAGCTTGACGCTAACACATAATGGAAAGCGTTGTCCCTGTCAGCAGCCTGTAGTCACAAAATGGCGGCGCGACGTGGCGACCTGCGTTGAGCTAGGTCGCTCTACGTTTACCTAAATGGAAAAATTCAGAGCCTAGCAGAACATTTCGACTTGTTGGTGGAGGCGATTACTAATTAACGAGGTTGTGGTTGTGAATATCAACGCGAAAAATGACACATAGTGGCTTTAATGTGAATATATAAGAAATAAAGAAATAAAAAAAAAAAAATCCCCTGACCTGTCTAACCTTC
>CM028931.1:6796642-7039586 GCA_016801845.1 Polydactylus sextarius
CAGGAAGTAGGAAGCAAATGTGATAGACAGGAAGCGCTGCAAAGTCCTGCAGGCTCCCAGTGCTCCATTGCTCATGCAGAACAGCAGTATGAGGGAAGAGCTGCAGGTAGCTAGTGATAGCTACCAAGGCCACAGTATAATCTTTCACCCTTTCAAAAATAGTTTGAGAAGCAAGCTGTCAAAGAGGCTAACCACTGCAGAGCAGACCTTCTGCCTGCTGTAGAACTTTAACGTCAGCTCACCATGGCATCTAAGGATGGCTCAGCACTGGTGGCAACCAACTCACAGAGTGGTTTTTGTAATCTCATCAGTTGGAAAGTGAAAGGCAGAAATTACCCCCCTCTCCGTGGGGAACAATGGCCTCCATGGACATTTTAGAAGGAAACAGCTGACATCAACAACTTAAAAGGAAACCCCCTGTGTGAGTCTCAGCAGCTCATTCTATGGTGTTGCAATTTTGATTAAATGATCATTGATGGGGAGATTCAGTTGGCAATATGAATCATTGAGTGCAGGGTAACACTGACTTTCTCTTGGCTATTTGCTCTGAGGCATATTTATGGAGGTGTTAACTCAATTGTGAGAGTGGGGCAATCAAGACAGTCATTTTTCATATGACAATCAGTTTAGTACAACATGACAGAAAATTACAAATTACATTTTGTTGATGTCAAATAAATCAGTGTTTTTAAGGTTTAAAGGTGACTTTTGTCATTCAGCAGCATTAATCCCGTATCTGAGATATGTGGGACTACATGCTGAAAATTGAATGTTAAATGTTGAATGTTAAAACAAACTGTTAAGAGGTTTTCATTGTTGTCTGATATTTAAGTATCTGTCTTATTGCAGGTCTGAAACGGAGCTACACCTGTGACGTCTGCAGCGTCACATTGAACTCTGTGGCACAGTACCATGCACATCTGCAGGGCTCAAAGCACCAAAACAAGTAAGTGGATCCTGCTACTCATCATTGCTGCCATAAGGCCACATACATCACAGAGATAATCATCAAGATGTTCCACCTCATCCTTGACATCTTTTTCTCAGTTGTAAACGTTAGCATGAATGCTTCTTTTTGCATGCATGAATGATGGAAGCAAGCTGCAATGCTGAGACACAAATTTCAGATGGACTTGAATGGATGGACTAAAATGGATTTGCTGAGATTTAGTTTATGCTGCTGTTACAGCTGACCATGTTAAACACCACTCCTAGGGGGCGCCCAGATAACTGAGTGGTTATGGTATACCACATTAACGTATATATGCCATGCAGCCGTTCGCCAGTTTGAATCCTGACCCAGACAAGTCTACCTGCATGTGTTCTTCTCCTTTCCTGTCTCTTGAAACTTCGGCTGCATCTATCATTAAAGACAAAATCCCCAACAAATAATGATAAAAACAAACAAAAAAAACACCACTCCTAGGCAGTACATGCTTGGTACTACAGGTGATGTGCTCATTGACTAATTTTTCCAAAAATGGATCGTGAAAAAGAGGTTTCGTCTTATAGTCAGGGTTGTCTCATATTCGGGTCGATGAGGTATTTGTCTGGTCGGTTCACAAAGATGGCTGTGGCTCTGGAGGTAAACTGAGCCATCCACTAACTGGAAGGTCAGTGTTACAATTGCATATACAAACTTTACACAGAAAGGGTCTTTCAAACCTAGTACCCAACCTGAGCCCAGGGTTTTTCAAACCCAGTATCCAGGGTCAAACCCAGTACCTTTTTGGTTTGAAGCAACAGCGCTTCCCACTGCACCAAAGCACATTTTTTTGTTTATTTTTTAAAAGAAACTGAAGCTATTCAACTGAGTACAAGTAAGAATAATTAGAACATTTGACTAAGTACAAGATTGAAAATAACAAATATTCTATACAAAGAGTAGTTTGTAAAATACAATTTGTAAAAAATGTACTATAAGAAAATAATGGTGTAGACAAATAAAAAGAAATATAGAAACAATATGCAGAAACAAGATATACACGAATTTGTGTTTTTGTTAAAATTATGTTAGTTGTTACTTGTATTTGAAACTATGCACCTTTGAATTTCATTTACAGAATATCAATTACAGCATTGACCTAAAAAGGCTCACATTGTTTTAGTGCCAGTAAACTGCTCTAGAGACACTGATCCATTTTCATCTGTAGTTTGCAGTCTACAAGCTAAACAGCAGCTCAGTATAGGGCTCCTCATTGCTTAGATCAACTACAAGAGGTAAATTGAATGTTGCTGAGGAAGGGAACAAATTAGTGATTCTTGAGAGGTATACTAATGAGAAGTGTGATCGATACTCCTCTAATGACCCAGCTACATGACTACAACAACCCTGATGCTTAAACCCTCTGATTTGCTGCAGAAAACTCCAACCTTATGGACTTTGTAATAAAATTTACTAGGTTGGTTTGGCTTCATTCCAGCCACCCACACACAAACAGCTGTGTTCACCCTTTCTCATTTTCCAGAACCAAAGACAGAGAAAACCTGAAGAAACATTTCCTCTCTCTTTTAATCTCATCTTGACAAGGCAGGTTTACTCTGATGCCCCAAACTAGGCAAGCATCTTGTGGGTCTTGACCTCTTCAACCAACCGACCCTTTGTAAGACTTTGATCTTAAATCACTGTGGTCAAAGTCAGCATGCCAAGCAAGATAATAACAAGCTCCGTGTATGAAGGTTTCATATCCATCCTCATAGGTCATCTTATGGGTGATTAGTATATTCTGTTACAAAAATAAGACATTTTGGGAGGCTTCAGGGCAAAGAGAAGGACAGACTAACTTGCTGACCTGTTGCCACTTTCCTTGGATCAGTGGTAGAAAATGAATGAATGAATTCAGAATCTCAGTACTTTAGCTGCCTACAATAATTCTGAGGTTAAACATCCCAGGCATGGTTGAGTTGTAGTGCTGTGGTTTTAAAGACTAAACATAATTAAATGAAAGGTATTACTATCTACTATCATTACCCATAATGCAAATGGGGAGGCACTCTTTTAATGGTTTGGTACACTGTTGTAATGTTAATGCCCACTTCAAAGGTGTATGAAGAGAACCCAGACACTCAGTGCAGCAGAGTCAGTGTTGCCTTTTGTTTCCAGTGGCCAACCAAAAGTGTAAAACAAAATCTCTTGCAGCAAAAATACAATTTCTCAAAGTACCATCTTCTAGAGCGTGTTCTGGGACAGCTGGGTAACATTCAAATTCACATGCATCTTAGATGTCTTGGAACACAGACCAGTTCTCATAGTACATTCATGACATCTTCCAGCAATGGAACAAGCTCATTCTGCTCAAAGAGCTAAAAGCAGCTGATATTCTGATGGCTGCCAAGACATATTTCTCCCTCTTCACATAGATGTTTCCATAACAGTGTGGAAGAAGAACAAGAAACTCTATCTCTAGCACGGATTTACACCCCAGCAGGGGAACCATCAATTCATGAAAATGAATTATACAATTATACAAATAAATGCATTATAACAAGGAAAGTGGTGATTTTAAGAAATTTGTTTTGTACTGAAAGTGTGACAGAGAATTGGAGATTGTGTCAGTGGTCACATTTACTCCCTAGTCCTCCAGTAGCCTCCCAGTTCCATCTTAGATTATTTGAGATCTTGAGCATTTTTGTGTTCTGGCTGTTCTGTATAATGAGCTGTCTCTTGTAAATAATGATAGCCAAACTTTTGACCCAATGGATCAACCTGGAGAGACACAGGTTCTTCCCCTCATATCAGAGGCATACTGTTCATTAATATGGTGACACAGATATTAGCTTGAATTCACTGTAATGTTACTGAGATCATGAGAATTTAATTGCAACACTGTTAAGTGAGGCCTCCTATTGATTGTCTCCTTGCTTCACGTAAATTGATTTCAAGATTTCCCTTCAGTTTTAGTCAGATTCAATGAACCAGTGTTTGCATTTTTTATAGGTCCATTTAAAAGTGACCAGCAGACAAATTGCTTGGTAACAGGAGGGTTCCTATCCTGTATTCAATCATCGCTGCTCTTGATAGGTCAACTCAAGCTGACAGTGTAATTATTGTGCCATCACCTTTTCCCACAGTAGCCATCCATCAAGGGCCACCACATGTGTGTGTGTGTGTTTGTGCGAGCATGTGTGTGTGTAGTAATGTAGTAATCCTACCTACATGAGCACAGACATGTATGCATATAAACAACATTTATATCTTGCATATCTGTTTATATCTATCTATCTATATTTATATATAATTATAGTTTGCCTGATTCCATAAGTTGAGGACTGATGTTGGATGTGGACAACACAATGGAAAGTAAACTAGACATGTAGACATCTAACAGAAGTTGCCAAAGTTGCCACTATAACATGGCTTGGATGGTCTTAATGCAACAGAAACACAAAGCACTGCAGAGGCTGACAGGGAAAGTCATAGTTTTTTTTTTTTGTTTTTTTTTTTTTAGAATTTTAAAACTTAATCCAAAGTACTGAAACAGTTACAATTTTGACCCGATTATAGTACTACATGAAGTCAGACAGTCACCTGGTGGTTGCTGTTTATCCTCAGGGGAATGTGAATGTCATTACCAAGTGTCATGGCAGTCTATCCAATAAATGTTGATTTTTCACCCAAAATCAAATAACGTCAAGATCATGATGGTACAGATTCCCCCTGGTGGAGAAGGGAATGTCTGTGCAAAATTCAAATTATTGAGATACATCAGGAGCCACTCCACAAATGTGACTAAAAATACATAATGGAGGCATTGGTGTTTCATCCTGTGTGGCTTTATGTTATCAGCTCCACATGGTGCTGTGATTGTGGTGATGACGTGGTTATGTGTGGGTTGATGTATTCGCTCCAACAGCAGAACATACTGTGATATGTCTTGTATTCAGCCAGTTAAATCCAGTGATTTGTTTTGTCTGATTTATTCTGTTTATTGTAGTAGTTGAGTACAATTCTTAGCCCAGACACATCAAACAGAATGTTGTGCAAGAATCTATCTTGGCTCTGTTACTGCAACTTTTTCCCTTCAGTGACTTCCACTTCATGGTCACAAAAAGAACAAGAGCCCGTGCTCACATCTGCCCACTTTAAGAGCACGTTTTGAAATAACCAACAGCAGCATGAAGACATATTTGTCCTCCAGGTTCACCCCACTGCTCAACATTTCTTTACAATTGCTCTTCTGCATTTGTTCATTGGCTGAGCCTGGCTGATCTGGGG
This sequence comes from Polydactylus sextarius, assembly GCA_016801845.1. Classification (NCBI taxonomy): domain Eukaryota; kingdom Metazoa; phylum Chordata; class Actinopteri; family Polynemidae; genus Polydactylus; species Polydactylus sextarius. Next base: position 6,801,858 of record CM028931.1, read on the forward strand.
CTGCTTCTCACCATAGTCTTTATTTTGATGGACAGCAGATTCTTTATGCATGAAAAAATGCAAGAGTTGATTTACATAAATGAAAAACTACAGGTAGACACATTGGAAATACCATATTTATTCTGGTTTTTTTATGTCTCACCTCAGCCCTTTGTCAGTGATTCTTCACAACACATGCCTAACCTGACCAAATAACTAATCTGGAGGAAAAATAGTAAACTTTACCAGGGCAGACTTTAATAGTGAACATCCCAATGGAGACACAAACACTCTGGACCACTGTTGCGAGGTTTGATAGTCTTTACCACCTGACAAACTGCGGGACTGTCTGATTGATGATGCATGGTTTATCTTCTCCACACCTACAGGCAAGTAGGTTTAAATCTGCTAAACCTGAGTTGAAGGCTATAAAAGATGGACCACCAATGCAAGTTTGAAATTACTGGAATACTTCCTCTGCACAAATGGGTGTTTTTGAAGTTACTGCCCTACGGCCCATTGGAATAATAGTTTGGGATAGTCAGTTATAAATATGTCCTTCGGAACTTCTGAGAGATGTTGAGCACAGTCTCCAAAGACCCTGCATGAGAACCTATTGTGGCCTGTGCTGTCACATTGAGTGTGAGCTTGTCTGGTGAGTGTGAGCCTGGTAGCATGAGTGCTATTGGAGTACTCAAAGCTGATGTAGGAGTTAAGGGTGTCAGGTAGCAATGGACCTACAGGGTATTGTGCATCCTTCTTGTTGTAGTCTGTGATGCATTTAGTGCCCCTCCATATGCTGTGGAGGTTATATGAGGAGAACTGGCTTTGTACTGTTTGAGTGTAGGTGAATTTTGCCATCTTTATGCCTGCTGACAGGCTAGTTTGGAGTGCTGAAACATTTTCTCTTGCCTTTGAACCAGCATAGGTACTTCATCCATTTTGCTGTTCTCAGCTGCTGTGGTCTGCCATGCGCTGTACTGAGCTTTGGTGGAAATGGAATCAGCCTATTTCACTCCAAAATCTCAGCTAGGCTGTATTTTAATGTAACACTCCCTGCACTTAAACTAGAACTGCTTGAGAAACTGACTGCTGCACTGCTGGAATGTTGCCATCTTGCTTGAGTGAATATACCTCACACATAGGGATGTGAAAATGTCAAGGTACTACATTAAAAAAATATAAAACTCTTAAAAAAACACTTTTCTGACTTAGTGTGGGGGCTTTAAAGATCTTGTTGGTGGGGATTTTGTGACTTAACTTTTGACGTAACTTTTTTTTAAACTATATCTTAACCGAAGCTGACTGAAAAATAAATACTGACCTGCTGCAGATAATATACCGACTGCAGGAAAATCCTGGTCAGATTTTTACTTACCAACAACTAGTATATAATTTACTTATTTATCTCTGTGTGCTCAACATGGATTCATTATTGTCGTTATCCTTATCAACATTAGAGTGACAGGTAACACATTGCCCTGTGTTTTTTAGACTATTATTTAATGGTGTCAAAGACCACATAAAAATGCTATATAAATGCAGTCCATTTACCATTTCCAGCCTACAATAATAAATAATAAACAACTAAATTAACAGTGAAATAAAATCCACTTCAGATGCATTTAATTGAAATGGCTTGTATATGTCGCTTCACAGCTTTGTCCTCATTATGATTAAAACAAGAATTACAGCTTAAGTCAGTGAAAATACAAATGTAATTCTGAGTGCGGTCATTCATTTTTGTTTTCAGTGAAACAGTAAGAAGTTGCCTCCTGTCTGTCATACTGGGATCTGTCAATAGGCAGATGATGATGATAAACCCTAAAACCCTGACGGCACAAAATTATATTTACTATTTAATATTAATGTCAACCAATCTATTAATGTAGTCCTACGTATTAGTCTGTGTAGTGATAAGTCTCTGGATGGCATTATATCCTTCAGTGATTTCCCACCCAGTGACTGTAATTGGCAGCAACACAGCATCAACCAGACGCTCTGAAGTCCTCTTTGTGTCACTGACAGGTCTACAGTTGCTTATTAGTGTTCTCTCAGGCATTGAAGTTAATGCAGGGGGCTAGCCGGAGGACCAATCAGTCCCTCGAGACTCCTGCTGCCAATCACCATCACTGTTGGTGTGATTCTTCTCTTCAATTTAATGTTTTTCAAACAAATATGCACATACAGACTATCACATCTGTAAAACATAAATGAAGACTCTGTGAACCTCAACAGTCTGCGGAAAAGGATGTGAGGTTCAGCTAGTAGCATTTATTATATGTGTTGAATACAGGGACTGCTACAGCTGCAGCAGGGCTTCAGCCTCTGCTGAGAAATAAGCTGCTGCTTTTTCAGACATGGAAACAAAATGTCCATTGGGGCATTTTGGAGCATCAATCAACCATGAGGCGTATACTGTAGCACCTCCATCAGGATCTGCATTTCAAAACCAAATCCATCATAACCAGGATGATGTACTCACATGTCAGAGAACTCAGAGAAATGTGGCTCAGCAGTAATTCATTCATTTTCAGTCACCTAACATCCCCTGTAGCCTCAGCAATGCTTTCAGACCCAGAATGCTTTCAGACCCATGGACCCACGAAAAAGACTTTGTTGTTGTTCTTCAAGTAGATTTTTTGGAGTAGATTAGAGAACTAATCAGACAGTGTATATTTCAGACATTATGAATTATGAACATGAATTTAAAGTGGTTGTAACTGGTTTAAAGTGACTAGGAAAAGTTAGTGAAGTGAAGTAAGGTGAAGAGGTATTGTTCACTACACATATGGCACTTAAGCTATCCTTAAGTCTGTTTGTATGAGATGGAATGGATGTGTAGTGTATACCAAAGGGCAAAAGCGAGCCCAACAACAGGGGTGTCGTCCACAAATTTATTGATGGTGTTAGTGGGGTTGGTGGGGGTGCGGTCGTGAGTGTAGAGAGTATACAGTACTGGGCTCAGCACATATCCTTTGAGTTTTGGGAGTTGTTTTTGTGAGGTGTACCTCATTAAACTGCATTGCAAGAATTGTCAATGAAGAAAAATGCAGACAATTCCAAGTGCTCACCTAGAAAACTGATGTTGCCTTATTTCTTTGGACTCCAGAATAACAATCTTCATCAACCTTCATCACACAGGAAATGGAGGCAGAGTCAGAGAAGCCTGGTTTCAAAGTGTTTTGAAGTCATCTCATCAATGAGAAGTTGTAGGAACTGACTTAGAGCACCTGTGATTGTGAGGCTGCTTGTGGGCTAAATACAATATAGAGTTTACAGGTCATTGTCTGCTGAAGCAGACCAATCAGTGCTGACACAGGAAGAGTTTCCACTGCCCATATTGTCACAGCACTCATCTCTCAAGTAATGAATCTGCGATATACAGCAACACACAGTTGGAGCTCTGCAAATGCCAGGTCATTTTTATATCTTGCATCCCATTAGCTGCTCAGTGGAGGGATCTTTACAAACCAGTTTATGTGTAAGTGGTAGGTGGGTGTTGTTGACAAGAGCAGCTCCCAGGCATAACAATGATCACTGGCTGGGTAGGACAAAGACAAAGTAAGTGACAGCGCAGAGAGATCCTTGTGCTTATTATTCAGCCTCATTTCTCCACTCATCAAGCCCCTAATTAATCCCCCTGTGCTCAGAGAGATAGCTCAGGGAGCCATTTGCTTAGAAAGCCGTTTTCATCCTCCAAGTGGAGCAAGTGTCTGTCAGTTCACCTGAATTCTTCCCCTCCACTTATACTGATGGGCTCCTGTTAATACTGAGTGAGACACCAGCCTTCAGTCATTTCAGCTCCCATTATTCATCTTACAGTAACTACATATTCACTTTGTTCTGTCAGTTGTATTATTGGAAATCATCTGTCTTTGATGAAGGAGACTGGCCCATGTAGGCTATACAATGTTTAGGTTTTGAGCTAGAGCTTCACAACATTATGATGACCATCTAAAAATAGAAATATACCATTACAACAACAATGACAACCTCCTTGAGCCAACTGTTGTCTGCAAGATCAAGGCCAAGATCAGTGTCAGTCTATGAAGACTGAAATATCTCACCAACTGCTGAATGGATCACTGTGGTTCTTAGCAGTGGACTCAGTGACTTTGGTGGTTATCTCATAATTTGTTCTCTGCTGTTATCAACAAACACTGAAGATGCAAAAACATGATGTTCAGCCTGAGCTGTTCTTTGGGCGTTGTGGCAGGGTACATCTTCCTGTCACTCTGTGAGCACTCATTGATTTAATTTACCAGCACAGCAGGGCAGTACACAGCCATCCTCAGTCTGTCAGGTTCTCAGTGGACTCCTCACTCTGTGGCTGCACATTTCTCTGTTACACTCACAACTGGCAGGAATTAAAACAAATCTCCTACTATCTGTGTTCCTGTCTGCCATTATGATGATTCAAATTTAGAAAAAAGGGAGTTCAGCATCAAATCTCACACCTTTACTCAGCAGTTGCTGTCTCAAGCAGCGAAGAGCAACACAAAGGGTAACTCTGGTTTGCCACTGTTTGTATCACTCTATCACAGCATGCTAATCTGCTAGCCCTGGCCTGTTTTATCACTGTAGTGTTTGTGGTCTGCCTTAAAGAAATAGCAGTGAGGACCTCTTATAAGATTGTGTCTTGCAAACAGAATGATGGGTTAATCACAATCACAATCACATTCAGTGGCAAATACATGTTAGAAATATTACATTTAATGATTTAATTAGAAATTTAATATGTACCTACAGCCCTGATAGACCCTAATGTGTAAATTTCTTGACTGCCTTCTTGTGTAATCAAGCACAAAATTTAGTTAGATCCAATAGTTTAATACTAATTCTAATAGCACTCATGACTTTAAGTGTTGTTTGATGGATGCAACGCAGACAAACATCAATGCAGTGACAAGAAAAATCTTCAGTTCCTTCAGTTCCTCTGAGATGGTGATTTATTACCTCACCATGTCTGTTTGTGAAACCTAAAGGTTTCATTGGATGTACACGCAGCCCGAGGTACTCACAAAGCTTCCTTTGCTCTTGGTGGATTATTAGTTGTGAATATCTTTCCTGCACTCCACTTTGTGCTGAAACAATTTTTGACAGGTGACCTCCCTCAGCACAGATGATGCAGACAATCAGAAGCTAACACAGCTGGCAAGAGTGCTGCTATTTATGACGAAGAGAGAAACTTCAAAGGGATTAGAAAATGTCCATGTGGACCATAGCTGCAGGATGAGTTATGCAAGAAAATTGCTTCGCTAGAATAATGTGCTGACACAATTTGTCACACGCTGTAGGAATGTGCAAGTTGCAGAATAGCTGTGGTGACAGAGCTGATGCACTCAGGTGGTGTGGTTTCTCCGGGTCGGTGGAGGTCGTGCAGCTGTGTAACCCATACCGGCTGCACACTGAATTACTTATGAGACCCTGCTTTGCCTCTAGAGGAAAGCTGGAAGCCTTGATATACAATAGCTTTGACAAATTGTGCTCTTTACTTCAAATCTGTGTGTGTGTGTGTGTGTGTGTGTGTGCATGTGTGTGTGCGCACAGGGTGGTACAGTGCCAGTGGGATTTAAAGGCTGGGCTCCAGGCCATCTATCATCCCCAGGCTTCTTTAAAAGACTGTGCTACTGTCACTTTCAGGATGATGACATTTTGATGGAGAGGAAAGTAAACAGAAGCAAAGATTTCAGATACTCTGACTAAAATCTCTTTTCTGAGTTCAGCAGCATAATCTATTCTTGCCACTTGTGCTATGAGAGCCTCTGGATGTTTTTCTCAACAATCAAGCCCAGACTTATTCAAAGTGCTCTTCAGTAATGCGTGACACCTCATGCTGTGTTGGAGAGGACTTTATTAAATAAAAATGTTTCCTCTAACAACTGTCCAGACAAGGTTAATGTGAAGAGTCACACTACTCATTTACAAAAGAGTGCTTCTCTGCAGTTCCCAGTTGTTGTCAACAAGTTTTTGTGTCTGACTAAACTCTAGAAGAAATTTAAGACACTTTCATGCACACACATTCCCTGCCAAAATCCTGCACATTTAGCTACCATCACTGCTACCATCACCCACAGACACAGTGGCTTTTCAGAGGGTAAACTGATCAGGGATCACATAGAAACTCCACTGTAAACATTCTACATCACATCATACTTCCAAACATCATTTATTTAAAATTATGGAAACTATTTATAACACAATGCAAACCATGCATGTCCCTGTGAATAAGCTGCAGTTACTCTGTGCTATGTTTTGTTTTTAAAGCATCTTTAAAGCCACATTGTGAGCTCAATACAGATCACCATGTTATACCACCAACTTGAGACGACAGGCCCCAACAGGTGACAACACTAGGTTTTGCATTTTTACATTCAGTGGCAGCACAACCAGACTCACAGAGGGAGATATCCACCAGAGATAGTCTACCAGAGAGATCTGTGAGAAATGATCAATATATGTTAAATTGACAAAAAAAAAATGGGAATGGAACCGCCAACACTCCAAAACAAGAGTACATATATTTTACATTTGGAAAAGGGATACTAAAGAATACTGTTCAGTTGGTTGTGGTATACAACCTCATCACTAGATGGGGGATAATCTTACACAGTATCTCTTTAAGCCTGTTCACTATCCGTTTCACCGAAAACACAAAAAATTTACTGAGCAGATGGTTTGATTTTTGTTTTAATTTGAAATTTGTGTCTGACTCTATTCTGCAATCTTCATACAGTGATTTTCCCAGCCAGTTGAATAAAATTCACATTGTCCTGTTAAAGAAAATATATGTGCAAGAGATCACATTTGAGACATGTGCCCGTGTTTTATATTGCACTTGCTGGCTTAAAGCAAGAGGAGGCTCCATCTGGTCCTGATGTTGCTGTAAAACCTATTTTAGTAGCAGAGTATAAACTCACACACACTTTATATCAATGCATATGAATGACAACAGGAATGTAGAGCAGCTGAGGTTAAAACAGAATCTGGATTTGTAAATTCACAACTTACAATAATAAATTTCAGCTTTATATTCATCTGATTTATACACAAATCATGATTATGTGAGCAAACTACAATCCATCAGAAAAAGCTGAGAAGTGCTGCAACTTATAGTGTCCACATGCATACATGTCTGCAGTAAAGGGGATAATAACTTGAAGCTGATGGAAGCCTATAAGACATGGCACTCGCTTTTTGTTTCCTGTCATACTCCAGTACCAACAGTCTCCACTGTTGTAAAGCTGCTGCCAAGTATAAAAACATCCATTTGTTCAAGATTCAATATTCCCTTAGACACACACAATTATACAAGTACAACAGACAGTGAAATATATCTTACTTATGTTCTGAAGACTGCAAAGTAGCCTAAAGTAAAATTAAACTGATCAGCAAAGCAAAAAAGTTGAACTCAGCTTTTAACCCATCACACAGGTGAGCAGGGGGCAGCTATACAGCGCCTGGGGAGTGTATGTGCTACCTTTGCTTAAGGGTACCCCAGTGGAACCTTGGCAGTTGCTGGATTCGAACATGTGACCTTCCGGACCCAAGTCCACTTCCACCACTGTCTATTAAACAATGCACAGCTTCACATTATGTAATATCTGCTGCAATATGTGTGATACCTTGAATGTTCACAGATGCTGACGATTTTAGATGCATTTTCAATTAAATTGTATTTATTTACAGTGATAGTAGACATAATCTGATTCTGAATCTAGTCTAAATATCTAGTATCTAATCTATACATACAGCGTGTGTGTGTGCGTTCAGCTATATTAACCTCTGCAGTAAAACAAGCATGACAGTGTATTGTATTGTGCCTGTTTTGTTCTCATGGGACACACACACTCAGCAGTGTGTTCCTGTGACCGAGCAGACTGTGATTACTCTGCTTAGTTCACCTAAGGAGACAACATCCAATTCCCAGTGCCCTGACAGAAGAAACTGCATTGATTATGTGCAGTAAAAAATAAAGCAACCACAATAGTGCCAACTGTCACTCTGTAGTGTTTCTGGCCCCAGTTTGACTGTCGGTGCATATCCCCACAGGGCCATGTTGCAGGTTTCCTCTCTATTTACTTCCATCTGTGCTATTAAACCCTGGCTGCACTGGTGGTGCTGTTTATTCTGGCTACAACAAACACAGCTATCAGCTTGTCTCTGTCTCAGCTCGACCTCACTTGGCTGAGCAATTGAGCCTGTGAACATATCAAGACCTGTTCTGTGAGGAAAGATGAAAACAGCTTTTGTGAGGTGATAAAGTAACACGATGAAGCCATCTGTTGGTCCAGGCTACTGGATCAGTGTTTTTGATCCATGGAAAGACCATCCAGTCAGTTCCACAGTAACAGAGATTAGGTAGCAACCACAGTCAGAGGTGGGAAAGGCTTTATCGAACATGTGAAACACAACCCTTACAACAGAGGAACAGAGTGTTTTTAAACCAAAAAACTTGCTGAAATCTTCATCTCTATCTTGTTGATATATATAGTGTACATAATTATGATTTTTTTTTTTTTTTCCCGGATGCAATAACTCTCCCCAGTCTAACAACCTCTGTGCATCTTTCCAGTCAGTCATAGCTTAGTGTTGAAACTCACACTCTCCTTTTTTCTTGTGGAGATTTATTTTCATGTTCAATAAGAAGCATTTGTTGACAATGTACTGTAGCTCTCTGAATGTGAAAGTGATTCATCAACTGTATTATTTTGTATAGCTAATTTGCGTGTGTTAAGATTCTGACCTGCACCTCTGTCTCTGTCTGTGTCTCCAACAGTCTGAAGAATCAGATATGTGTTCACTGAGCCTGGGACAAGGATACAAACCAACCTCTGGATTGATGTCAGACAAGCTGTGGTCAGCTTGCCCTGCTTTTTCTGCCTCTACCCCGCTTCTGCTCTTCTCTACATCATTATCACACCCCCACCCTCTATCTCACTCTCTCTCTCCTTCTCTGCCTTGCCTGTCACTCTCCCAGACCGCCCTAACCGGGGGGAAGGAAAAGGGTTTTTCTTTGTGACACTCCAACACTGCATCAGTTCTCACCTGTCAGTATACAGTGCATCGCTGGTCGCTCTTAAGCCATTGACCTATGACATTCCACTGCAGCTGTGTCCAGTGTTTGATCCACTGACAGTCACAGAGCATGAATGTGGATCTGACACATGGAAGCATTTCTAAAAATGCATGGACTTAAATTATTATTACTCTATTTTCCACAGGATGCTGAGAACTTTGAGTGGAACTTTGACTTGAAAACATGAGGGTTGTTTACTACTTTTTTGTTTGCTTTAACTTTAATGAAAGAGATCTTATTAACTTGAAATGAAATGAAAAAAAATGTATGAAAAAAAATGTTTTATTTGAAATGGTGGTCTTTGACTGTGATCTAACCCTCAGAATCTCACTGCATAAATGCTTTCAGTGGGGCTAAGTCCTGCTGAAAGGGGTTTGATGGCAATAATGATATTGTACATATACTTTAACCTGGTCAATTATTATTGACAGGACAATTACTCCTTAAACACAAGCCAGTGTCTGGGCTCTGGGACCACAGTAACATACAAGGGCCATTCAAAAAGTTCTAAGCCTCACCCAGAAGGAGTTGGAGAAATAAGACAGTTTGTCACTCTTTTTCAATATAGTCCGCCTTGACATCAACACACTTGGTCCAGCAATGCTCAAGCATTGCAATCCGATCACGGAGAAGGTGGAATCCTGTTCCTCCAAAAAATTCTCCACAGCACATATGACCTCACCATTGTTTCCAAAATGGTGACCACGCAGGTGGGATTTGAGTTTATTCACCAAGTCTGGTGAATAAGGGGGATGGGGTAGCAATTCATTGTACTTCTTTTGAGGGGGAGAACCACAGTGTTTCCATTGTTTGATTTGACTTTTGATTCAGGTTCAAAGTGGTGAACCCAGGTTTCATCTTGAGTCACTAATCTGCAGTGGACATTCTCAGGGTCAGCCTGGAAGCGAGTCAGAAGTGTTCTGGAAATGTCAACCCTCTTCAGCTACTGCTCTGGCATCAACATTCTCGGGACCCATCTTGCAGACAGCTTGCTCATCTCCAAGATCTCAATTAAAACAGTGTGGACTGAACCAGAACTGATGCCTATAGACTTGGCTACATGCTGGACAGTAAGACGTCTGTCATCCAAAACCATGTGGTGAATGGCATCAACTTTTTCATCAGTGGTTGAGGTTTTTGGCCTTTGACCGAGGGTCATCTTCTGTGGTGTCCCTGCCCCACTTGAATTCTGCAGCCCACTTCTTCACAGTTGAATAGGACAATGAGTCTTCAGTGCGTGTCTGTACCATGTTCTTGTGTATTTCTTTGGGTGTCATACCTTTTTTTTTGCAGATATTTTGCTCAGGCCTGCTACTCAGGCCTCTGTTTTGTCCATTTTTGGAATTTTCGCACATCTCTCACCTTTGCATGTGCCTCGTGTGCACAGAAATTAAGACAGAAATCTGAATTTGTTTTTCTAGCTTTATAAGAAGTGTGTTGCAAAAATAAAATTGTTCAGCTATGACTGTTTTTTCTGGGTGAGGCTTAGAACTTTTTGAACGACCCTCATAAATCAAACCAGTTGTAACCAAATCAAGAAAACATGTATTTCTCAAACTTCCTCCATGTCTTGTACCCTTCTCCCCATGGCCCAGACGCCCAGCTCTCCCTGTGGAGTCCTGAGCTCTTGCAGAGGTGCCATCCTGTGGAGAAGTTAGGTCATTCTTTAACTTTGCAGGAAGACACATTTTGGGTACTTGTATCCACTCTCTTTTTCTGTCATTACCCAAAGCTTATAAATGTTTAAAGTGTTTTTCGTTAAATCAGACATTCCAGTCTCATAATCCACCTTCAGTCCAGTGACGTACTCCCGACCCAAGGGATGCAGTCATCATGCAGGTGCTAACTATCCTGGATGAAAGATTATTTTATCTCCAGTGAAATAGTTTAATTAACCTGACTCTCTAACAGGTGATATTTTTTGTTCCATGCTCCCAGACCTCAGCCATGTGGTGAGGACATTGTCATGAAGCCCAATGATGACGAAAACTCGACTACAGCTGACCAAAATAAAAGTTAGAATATGGTGTATTATTATTGTTATTATTATTATTATTATGAAGAAGAAATGTTTTATTGCATAAAATGAAAAGGTTAATAAGACACAGTCCACTGTATGTGATTAGTGATATTTTTTTCTAGTTAATATTTTTCATTTCAATGTGGTCTTCATCTCAGGGAGGTGTAACTGCTTATTTTAGTGACACTTAACTCTGCTGTTGAGAATCTACTAAGTTCATTCCACTAGCTTGGCAGAAAGTATTGGTAGATAACAGACTGAGCCATGAGTGTAATAGTTTCACTAACAGCATATTGTTACTGTGAAGCATTTTTAAATGATGATTTAGTTTTATATACATCACTGGTTTCAGTGTTAGAACATCCCCATTTTCCCAGAATTTGAATAGCTGAAATATATTGAGGTGTCATCAAATTTTTGACCAGACACACACACACACATCTTATGTAGCATTCTTCTTTCTTACATGTTAAGTTAAGAAATTAATGATGTCGACTTTAAAGCCAGTATTGTATGAATGAGAACTTGAGGAAAACTATACCTTCATAATGTGTCACTGTTGTGGATTAGATACATTTGTAATTGCTGTAATCTGTTTACAGTTCAAGTGATTTCTCCTGTCACTTTTAAGTGCTGTGTCTTTTACAGAAGTGTGTTTATTCAAACTGTAGCTTTGACTCACAGTGTTGAAGCGTTTATTTTGCTGGAGATTTTTAATGTGGCGAAAGACCCAGAAAACAAACTGCAGCTGGCTGATGTCAGAGCCGCCAGCTGATGCGAGAGACACCACTATATACAATCTTAAAAACGATTTATAGAGATGTGTTTTTAGTATTGCAAATAAGACATGCACGTATGATTTGTTATTGCAAGAAAAAAAAAAAAAAAAAGAACTCCACTGAATTGCTTTGCTCAGCCTGAGTGAAAACATCTCTGTCAGCATTGCTCTGAATGAGTCATTTCTCCTTCATTACAGGACGTCCACCTCTCATACACCCTCTTGTCCCTTTGTGCTCTGGGTTATGTGCTCTATTGTGTCTGATAAAAGGATTAAAGACACACACAACTACTGCATCCATTTTGTACTGTGTTGCTTTTATTGTGGCTTTTTTATCCCATTGTTTACAGTAATTACACTGTTAATATCTGTGTCAATGCGGTTATTATAATTACTGTTATCAGTGCTGTTAATGTCCCAAACTGCAGTGTTAAGATGGAAAGAAATTTACTGACATTTACACACTGATAGAACAGGGGTGGGGTAGGGGAGGGGGGGGGGGTTTAATTTAGGGGGACACTTTGACATACGGACTGGGGGAGCCGAGAATCAAACCACTGAGCTTCCAATTAGTGGACAACCCAAAAGATGAGTGTAGCTTTTCAGTATGTAAATGATGGTGTCCTCAACTCCCAGTCTTGAAGGCAAATTGAAGGAATGGTAAATGGGCATTTACATATCATTTTTCTAGTCTTATTGTGACTTAAGAAGAACTCAAAATGCCTGTCACTACATCTCACATTCATCCTTTTGACACAGCGTGACTGTACATTGCACTTTCTAATTCAGCAATGGAACAGCAAGTTTCAGCTCTGGAGGAGCCAGGAATTGAATGACTGCCCTTCCAGTTAGTGGATGACCCACTAGATCTACTGAACCAAAGCCACCATCAGCCTGAGGTGCTCCAGAACTGCTGGAGCACCTGACCTGACCTCAGAACAGGAACTCCGGAAGTGCTCATGATGTGGAAAGCCAGGGTGTAGCATCTTTGGTGATGATGCAGGAGGTGTGCTATTAAAATCTTCTGCTGTGGTATATGTTATCATATATTATATCTCAATCTATTCATACACTAATAACTACATGGAAGTGTCTTAACAGAACAGTGAATTGAATATCTGAAATACTGAGGTTCAGCCATCTTACTATTTAATTTAAGCATGATCCAAATACAATCACAGATATTAAAGAAAGTTTTATTTCCCAGCCAATGGTTAGTCCACTCATTACTTAAGCAATATAGACAACAGTGTTCCACCATAAAGCAGGAGAAGTGAAAGAACAACAGAATATAAATGGGAGCACATCCCAAATAGTTTTGTACACAGGGAGGTATCAAAGGAAGGATGCCAGAATAATTCTGAGGGATCTGCTGATGCTGTTAAAAACTTTAACACACCAAAACTTTAACTCATCAGTTTGCTGCTTTTTAAAACCAAGCCATCAATAATGTTAGTACTGTTGCAATGAGAGTAAAGGCCTTGTTATGCAGTCACACTTGAGTAACATGTACATGAACTGATATGCATGTATACTGTTGATGTGGTTCCCAGAAATTGAATCATTCTACTTGAATCATGCAGTCAGAGTATCCCGGGAAGTTTGTGGGGGTTAAAGTGATTCAGTCCTGTATTTGAAAGAGGAGGAGGAGGAGGGCTAAAGACTCTGGTGAGGCAGGTTTGGGATCTTCCTTTTTCCAGCAGTTAGACCCTTACAAGTGAGCATCGCCAGTCAGGTTGTGTTATGATTCAACAGAGGGATCCAAGTAAACTCCCGCAGACTGGGAAAAAGTAATAATAATAGGACTAACAAAAGGCACTGCACTCAAGTCAAAATAAAATACAATAAAACTCTTGAGGCAGGAAGAAACCGGGCCAGGCTAGGTTGAGCGTGGACAGGATCTTAAAAAACAGCAGCAGGGACTGCGGTTGGGTAGAAAAAACAGGGTGTGTGAATACAAAGGCAAAAAAAACAGGAACAATCACAAATGTGGTCAAAAAAGGGAGCAAACACTATTCAGCCTTGACTGTCTTTACCATGAGGTGAAATGGAGCTTAGCGTTAGTTCTGGCAGGAGATGGAAGTTAACGCTAATGATAGCTCAGCTGTCAGCTCAGCCAAGCTCAGGCCAGCACATGTCAGCTGACAGCTCAGCTGATTACTCACTTCGCTTTTGATTGGCGAGATACCAATAGAGCACCTTATTTAAATATGTCAAGCCAGCCTGCAATTCCTTTTCCTTGCCAGCCTTTGGAACCCACCTCCACCCCAGCTCCTTCTATTACATCCTAATCAGTTGATGAACATGTATTGGAGTTCTCATGTTTTAGTATTCATATGTAATTTAAGGTTCATCGAGCATCAAATAAGTCTATTTCCATTTCACCCCAAACAGTCAAGGCAGATGGTTGTCCATCCTGAATCTGGTTCTGCTGGAAGTTTCTTCCTGTTAGGGAGTTTTTCCTCTCCACCATCGCCAAGTGCTTGCTCACTGTGGAAATCGTTGGGTTTCTGTCATTTATAATGTAAGCACCCTAAGAAGTGTTTGTATGACCTGGCATATACATGACTAGACTTAGCTGTCGCATTTAAATCTTACAGTAGCTGGCAACATGACTGTAACCTGCCAGAGACTGTCTTGCTCCCTCCGCTGAGGCCACTCCACGATGGCTCGTGGGAGGCAGGGAAAATGCACCCTGCTCGCTCAGGCTTCTGGGGTGGCTCCTGGACAGGTAAGACCCCGGGGTTCTGCTGCTGCCCTATGTTCATGTGTTCCATGATGGCTCATGGAAGGGCAGGGAAAATGTACCCTATCCCAGGTGTGGAAGGCGAGGGCCCCTGGGGGGGACCCCTGCCACTGCCCGCTGCTCAGCACTCCATGATGGCTCGTGGAAAGGCAGGGAAAACGCATCCCGTCCCAGGCTCCGTTGCAAGCGCATGGGAGGTGCAGGAGCCCCAGAACACAGCCATGCCACCAAATGTAATTGTACCAATAAATTGTACCTAGCATACAATAAAAGTATTTTTGACTAAAGTGTTTCTGACAGACGATCTGGCACTGACTGAATGAGAAGACCAGCCTTATACCCACAGCAGGGGGGGGATTAAAGATCCAGATGAGACCCAGGTGTGTGAGTAGGTGTAGGCAGGAAAACCAGACCACACCCAGATCGGAGAAAGGAGAGGAGGGAGGGGGTGACAGGGTCACAGCAATGACAGTTTGAGCCTGAAGATAAGTAAATGTAAGATAAAAAGTGAGAAGAGTATAAGAGTTTGTATCACTGCAATCCACAGAAATATGCATCATTGCCCCTTTTAAATCTAAACTGGGGGAACTCCGAACTTAAACTGGGTTTATTTAAGAAGCTTTGTTGCAGTTCAGCATGGGACTAGCAGAATTTACAACCCTGTGAAAAATGTGCCAGCTCTTTAAATTCAAAGCAGATACTAACAACGGTATGTGCCTGGGTATAAGTAGTGCTAACATTATAATATGACATTATATTGGGTTTGGTCGCACCACTGTACGTATAGCTCTACATGTACTTTGTTGTTATTTTTATGCACACATGCTGATAATTTCAAAATAATTTGAAATGGAATATGTTTCATGTGCCATGATTACTGAGTCTATTATGGCTTTAAGTCCTGATTGACAAATTCCTTACCTCTAGTTCAGCCATCATTGGATAAGGAATATTTAGTGCAGCAAATCACTAATTCCACCTCTCGGAGGAGATGCAATACTCTCTCTGCATACAAAGTGGATGAAAGTTATCACAGAAAGTAATGAATGTGAATCAATTTTTAATGGCACATTAATAAAATATCGCTCACAATTTCCTGTGGCTTAAACTTCCCTGAGGCTGACTGCACAGCTCTGCTCTCAATTTTACATGCAACATGATTTTCAGGAAGGGAGGGCAGATGATGCATGTTTCTCTTCATATTTACATCCCATCAATGTACACATGCATGGATATTTATCAAGTTTATATTAATTAGGACAAATCAACAAGAGAGCGTGCAATTATGAGATGAAATTTAATGACAGCACAAGAAGAATCTTTGGCTCTTAGATTCCAGCAGGATGTGGGAACTGTGGAGGCCACACATGGAACAGAAGATCTCAATTAGATGATCTTTCCCCCCCAGAGCCTAGACACTGGTGGTGGTGGAGAAGGAGCCAGAGGATGAGCGTTGGCATGAGGAGGTCTCTGAAACTGTGGTTTGACTGGAGGGAGACTGGCAACCAGGTTAAGGTGGTGAAGGGTAGGTGCTGGGTATTGCCGATGCACAATGCTGGAAAGACAGCTGAATGAGATGAGCAGAGAGAAACAACACATCTTTGCAGCTTGAGATTGAGTGGGTGGTTCTGACTTAGTGAGCGTGTGAAAAGACAGTCTTTCTGACTAACTTCCTGAACTTTTGCAAGACTTCATTTAAGATAACATACTTAAGTCATTGCTTACTGTGTGAGGAACCTAATCTTTTTGGTTGTGAGTCTGATAAGCCTGCAAACACCGTCTATGATTTCCACTGATTTCACACATGAAGCTCAGTTTAACATAAAGTTTCCCGCCATAGTCAGCTGGTCTCGATATGAATATCAGCGACCAGAATCATGTCATCATAATTTGGTTTCTCCTTTTCATGTTCAAATCATCATCAAATTGACATCAGCAACAACATCCTTGCTGGACTGCCTAATAGACAAGGAAAGGACAGAAGTACCAGTAACTGAGGTTGGGATTGTGTTCAGCCACAGCAAACTCAGGCTCTGAATATTGTTGTTCCACCATCAACAGAACCAGATGAGAAGCATGGTACCTACTACAATAAGGGGCCAAGCAGGCATAAGATGCCACTTAATCTTTTTATGGTAAAGGCCAAGGGAATTGAAAGGTGGAGACAACACACTCAAAACTGGAGTGAACCGATGCAATCACTATAGCTATTTAAGTATTGGAGGCAGAAAGTGCCAAATAACATTGGTGGTCACAGTCGCACACATATTCTTTCCAAACAGCACAAATTGATGAAATCTGCACTAGTAGAAAATGTTACTATTCAAGAAAAAAAAAATAAAAATAGGTGTAATTTCCTAACTAATACGCTTACTTCTTCCCCCTACACTTTGCCACACTGAACTGATACAGCACTTGTTTACTTCCTCAACATCTCCCCCTGCTCTGAAGCTCTACCACTGTCCCTTAATGGATAAAATATTTATGAATATGTAAAGAAAATGCACACAAAATGCACACAAATTGTATGAATGGTATCAGAACAATAAACTGTCCCAGCAGTCTACGAGTGAGTGGTACACCCTGGAGAAGTCGGCAGTTTATCTCTGGGCCAATACATATAGACAGACAATTATTCATACTCACACTCATAACTATGGGTCAAAGACCTTGAGCCTGACCCGGGAATCGAACCCACCAAATACCATATAAGATGATCCTGAATATAAGACAACCCCTCTTTTTTAAGAGCAATTTTTGGAAAAATTAGCAAACAAGTATATGATGTGTAACAAGCATGCACCAGAGGGGTTTTTTGTTTTGTTTTTATCAATATTTGTTGATGATTTTTTTGCCTTTAATAATAGAGACAGGGAAGAAAGACAGGAAAGGAAGAGAGCACATGCTGCGTGGGGATTCAAACTGGCAGGCAGCTGCAGGGCATATATGTGCCAATATGTTATACCATAACCACTCAGGTGCCCCCTTGGAGCATTGTTTAACATGCCATCGAGTATTAGCATTATGATAATGGCTATCATAGGGTAGAGACACACGCACAATAAATGTGAAACACACGCTTTTGACTGCCTTCACACGCTCTCACGCCACACCTCCAATTTCTCACGCTGAAAAAAAAATCTTTTTATCTATAATCTAGGCATTGAGCCTGACGAACGATTTTGCCTCGTTCTCAGCTGAACTGGCACAAAAAGTATAGAGGCGGTGATTGTTTCTTCAGTGCCATGTCAGCCATTGTGTGTTGAAAGACCAAAAACAAATCAGGAAAAACAAGAAACTCACTTGGGGAGAAGACATTTGATGCCACCTGTTGGTTTAGACCTCTGGGTCTCTGGACCCTGAATATAAGACAACCTGTCTTTTTCAGACTTTTTTCTAGGGAAAAAATACAGTCTTACATTCAGGTCAATACCATCCATCCATCCATTTCCTACCCCTTCATCCCATACTTGGGGTCAGGGGCAGGTGGAGCCTATCCCAGCTGCTTACGGGTTAAGGCAGGGTACACCCTGGACAGTCACCAGCTCATCACAGGGCCACATATAAAAGAACAACACTTATAGACAAACAACCATTTGCACTCACATCCACAACTATGGCCAATTTAGTATGCTCAATTCACCTCAATTCACCGGTGGGAGGAAACCATAGCTCCCCACAAACCCAGGACCTTCTTGCTTTGAGGCAACAGTGCTATATATATATAATTTTAAAAATGCAAAGAAAAGATAACCATTCTGGAACTATCTATTAATAGTAATAAGCACTGATTACTAAAATTGTACATATATTTGATCTGCTTCTTCATTCACATTTGCACTGCTGCACCAGTGCAAATGCACCTCCTGTTTCAGTCATGTTCTCTATTTTCAGCCTGCCAACAAAAGCCATGAATTCTTCATGAGAAGTCAGGAGTCGTCCAGGGAGACATCCAGGGCAACCAATATTCCCCCTGGGAAAGAATTTCAATATGAAAACACACCACACATACTCATGCACACACAGACACACACACAAAGGATTTAGATCTGACACTTCCATTTACCCCATTGAGTGATGGAGTTGGGCAGCTGAGCAGCCTCAACTTGAACCACTTCCATCTGTTTTGATGAGCGAAGTGAAGTGATGTATCTCTGTGGGAATCTGCTTAAAACATTTTTCATTTTTAAATGGCTCTTAATTGAATTAGCAGTAACACAAAAATAAGCTGCCACGCAGAACTGATTTACAGCACCCCATAATGCTGGTGCCGCAAAGCTTTCGCTGTAAATTGCATGTGGCTGTTTTATTATTAAATAGATTTATCATATTATCAACCCATTTCTTTCTGTGAAATGTCCTGATTATTTGTCTGTAAAAAAAAAATTTACAATGTCCCCATACATTCGCTAACTCACGCACACTCTGCAGTCCCATCTCTGTCATTAGAAAATCACAGCAGCACTGACCACCTGGATGTGGATCAATAAGCTGACTGCCTCTGGCCTGGAGCACATAATGGTGTCATGATCAGTCAATGCTGACAGAAAACCTCACAGTAGTGACAATGCCCCACATACAGAACTGGAGTGGGGTAGTGAGGCAGTCTGAGTTTCAGTGGGAGAGTGTTTTGTCAGCAGCCTACACATCCTGTCCATACATTAATGACTGTGATGGTATGTTATAGCTAAATATCATGCCATGTCCTTCATGTTTTCATATTAGGAGCATAAATACCTTGTCACCCAGAGGAACATCAGACTCAGCTTTAAAGGCAAAAGTATCTATTGGACTTTTATTGCCAAAGGACAGTACCAGGAAAAAATATAATTGTAACAGCTGGTGAAACTGAGGTTTGGCTGAACTATAACGTACATGTTTGTACATAGTGAGGAGGGTAGAGTTTGTCCTCCATGAAACAGTGTGGATGATTTTATCAATGATGCCTCATAGACAGTGAAGTACTGACTATTTTTACATGTGAGTATAGCAGACAAATCATGATTTCTCAGAATCAAGTTGAAATAATTCAAACTGAACTGAGAGCCGTGGTCATTACATTAGTTTGATTTGGTATTTCTGTTTCTGTTTTTGAAAAGGAAGATTCAACTGATGAGAGACAGGGATTTTGTACAACAAAAGTGATATATAGTGATATATATATATATATATATATATATATATATATATATATATGTGTGTGTGTGTGTGTGTGTGTGTGTGTGTGTGTGTGTGTGTGTGTGTATACTTTAAAGGAATTTTAAAATAACATACCTCAAATACCTAAAATAAAAAAATAAAAAATAAATAAAAAGATTTAATGGCTTTATGTGCAACACAATTGTCTGGCTCTTTCCCCACTGGACTCCAGCTCCACAAGTGGGTTTAGATGGAGCAGCCTCTTTCTCAGGACTGAAGGAACAAGTGGCTATAACACTTAGTTACAAGTACCATGTGTCAGGATAAAAAAGACCTGCACCAAATGGCTGCAGTCAATGAATGTTTGAATGTTTGCCTCTCTGTTGTGGATTTGCATGCAGATGAATTGCATCGAATAATACAGATATACAGAAACAGCCTTGAAGCACAAGATGGTGATAAATATGCAATATGATTAAAAATACATTGCATAGCTTATGGGAGGGTCTGTACATCTGCATGTACCCTGCATGTGTTGCTGGCAGTCGTGTGCTGCTGCACATGCAACATGCAGCCTAGTACTGTACAATTAAACTTGTTGAACTTGCAACCATCGCCAAAGATTGTATTTCACCTGAGGCTTTGCGGTAACCAAGCCTCGGGTGAAATATTAAACAATATTTGTTTAACAAATGAATTGTGAACCACATCCCTCCATCTGCTGTTATGAGAAAATGTGACAGTAATGTAACAAGCAACCACCTGATAAATTTATCAGGAAACAAATCATCCTAAGAATGACATCAAATGCCTCCTCTGTGTTGTTCTGTTGTACAACAATATGGAGCATTCCAAACATGTTTCTAGTAATAATATTTTCAAGCTCTTTTGGGGTTTGAGATTGAATGAAATGGGCAGGGTTGTGTATACTGCTGCCCTTTAGGCCCATCAATTATGTATGGACAACATTTGTTTCTGAGTTAACCACACCCTGTTGATGACTTGTGTCCAAACCTGCTCCTGTCACAGACAGTCTACAAACATATGTACTTCAGAAAGAATAACTGTGCACATTTATAATGCATGATAACAAGTGTTGTTTAACATCAAATTCCTGCAAAAAACTAATGGCTCACTCAGGCACCACACTTTGCAAACTAGTGCTCTGGTTCACAATTCATAATTCTAACATTCTGTTTTGAATATCAATTTGTCTCTGATATTTTCAGGTTCACGGCTCAGTGGTTCCATGCATAGTGTGGGAATTAAGGCACACTACACACCTCCACAGGAACATTGCTGCACCATAATCCACTTGACTGACAACACTGCCTTACCACAGCCCACCTGTACCACAAAGTGCCCCATCAATACCATGTATACTATTACAACTATTAATTTCTATCCACAACCAATGGCTTCTGTTTTACATGTTCAATCAATAACAGATCAGCTTATTTTGTTAGGTCTACAAATTGTTTGTTATCTTTGTAATATTCTTTAAACATGTGATTTAGTGTTTGGCCCCATCTTTTCAGCCTCTGGTTCATGAGAAGAAGACCTTCATTCATCTTCAATTTATCCTCATCCACCAAAACGATTTAAGTGCAAGAAAAAAAATGTCACAAAAATGCAGAGGTATTTGCATTTTTAAAGTGAGTCAAGCACTGTTTAGCATGGGGGAGAGCTGAAAACTTAGAATACCCCCCTCAATGACAGGAAGGCACAAAGGGAAGTCAGCAGTCTCAGACTGGACATGTCAAATGAACACTGCACCAACCTGTTGCCCAGTTCACCTCCACCTGTGAGGCTCACCAGCTCAGCGTGGCTTTGCCATCTCTGCTCACTCTTTCTGAGCCCTGTCTCCCCAGATTTCAATCATTGCAAAGCACCATCTATCATTATGACAACTGACCTTCAATTAATTTATTTATTTATTTGACAAGGACATTGAAGCCCATAAGCACCACCTGGAGCAGAAATATAAGTTGTGTGAGCCTTGTCAGACAGCAGTGGACTACTACATCAAATATCAAAACTGCCAGCTACGTACAGTGTTCCTAAATCATCAGCTTCAATGACCAGTGACTTGATCAAGAGCTTTTTTCAGGTCAGTACAGCTCAGGTCAGTACAGCTCACAGGACAAATCCAAAATCACAATCAATTTGGTGTTTCCCCCATAATAATGCCCGCTTGAAAAAACAATTGTGCTTATGTGTTATTATTATCTTCCTATTAAAATGGATCTTTGGAATGTTGTTTGTTTTTCAGTTTTATGTGCTTGTATAGTTCTATCAAATGGGCAACTGGACTTCTCATACAAAAGGCTTCTTCAGTTCTAAAGACTGGTTGGGGAGTCCCAGGTATTTAACCTTATGGAGGTAGACCTGAGAGTTGTTGACCCACCCTGTTGTTATATGAGTCGTTGGGGCAACATGAGCCTAGTGTGACTCATTGGTTGGTTGTTTCCCCACCCTGACATCATGTAAGTCATTAGAGTCACATGGCGCCAGGTGTGAATAGGGGTTAAATCTTCTGGGTAAGGATTTCAAGACAGTGTCATAGGCCACCACCTCTGTTTGTGTTCGTGCCTTGAGATAAATGTTTTTATGACCTGGCGCTATATAAATAAAATAAATTGAATTGAATTGAATTGTTTGGATGTTCCAGATGGACGTAGATGGCTGATTATTGTCCTCAAAGGTGTGTCCCTTCTTCTTTAGGTGTAGATATACAACTGAGTCTTGTTCTGATGAGCTTGTTGTGGAGTGGTTGTTTGATTTCACCTATGTACAGGTGTAGGTACAAGATTGTTCAACTTGTGTTTGAGGGTCTTGTCCTTTGGGTGAACCAATTTTTGCCCAAGGATGTTGCTGGGTTTGAAGTGTACTGGGATGTTTTATTTGGTGAAATGTATTTTTAATTTCACAGACAGTCCCGCTACATATGGTATGCTGTTGCATCTGTTATCCTGTTTTTTAACCAGTTGATGCCTGTGGTTCTCCTCTACGTCTCTTTGCAGACTTGATGAAAGCCCAGTTAGGATAACCACATGTTTTGCATGCACTCAAAACATGTCCCAGTACACTTCACAGTACACTTCAAATCCAGCAACACCCTTAGGTCACCAGACACTAGTAAACTTACATGTAAGATAGAGAATAGAATGAATAGAATGTATTGATGGAAGTGGGATATTTATTTGATATTTATTAATGTGAGTGGGCATTACAAAACTAATAGACTGTATTTGGGGTAAAAGGTTTAAAGTCCTTTTTTTTACCTCTCATAAAAAGCATTATGTGCGTCTCTTGACAAAGACTGTTCCCAAACTCCCCCCTCAGTAACAGTTCTTGTTTTACACACAAGTATATTATTTTATGCTCTTCTTTCTGATACTTGTGTCAATATTTTGATACTGGTAGTAGATCTTTACGTTGCTCTTGTGTTGCTGATACCTCGCAGGCATCTCAGCAACTCCCCTCGTCTCTGGCTGGGCGTCTCAGCAGAGCCTTAGCCCCAACACCGTTCCCTCCCACAAAAGAACGGGTAATGCTCAGTTTTTTCATTTCTCAGTTTTAATTGACAGATGGAAAACATGTGATACTCACATTTCTTTGTATGACTTGTTGAATGATGCATCTTGTAAAAACAAGATTACTTGTTTTACTAGAGCTTCTACAACACTTACATTTGGTTATACGTAGTTAATCTATTTTTGGCCAGCTGATACCAAATGGTGAAAGTAACATCCTGGTTGAATGTTGTGGTAAATAGTGTGATTGTATTTCACACTGTTTTGTGCTTTCAGTGTTTTCATTTTCAGATTCTGGTTATCTGTTTATTGGAAGCAGACCAACTTCACAGTACAAAGACTCCCCATCCTCAGGTGTATTTTCAACTCAATCTGGTATTTGAAACAATTCCTAAAGCCAGGGCATACAATGTGCAATTTTTGGCCCATTTTGAGCCGATTTTTCATTCATGCAACTGTTTTTGTGATTGGGCCAAGTTTCGGCTTAATCATTTGTCGTGTATCGTGTAGTATACATGGGGTAATGAGAAGTGATTAACGCCTCTTGACAGGCTCCCGATCAGCATCTTATGGTCGCAAGAAAATCAAACCTGTTTGAAATTCTGGTCGCACCTCATGAGGGTTTTGCACTGTTGAAACAGTGTCATGAGCTGACTTGCCCCAGCCTCTCAGACTGACTTTTTTCAACCAGACCGGAACCCAAGCTCCCACCGCCATCTTAGTCAACTGTGACTTCACTCGTGGTTAAACTGAGAACATGTGTTTAACAAAACGCAGTTATCTCGGGTTAATCATGAAGTTACACCACAAGTCATCAAGTTACTCTTGAACTTACCACGCTAACCCAGTTAACGCGCTTCCAAGTACGGGCCACAGGTATCACTTAGTTGTAGATAACACACTGTTGCTAGTTTACACTTCAGATTGAAATAAAAGCAGTCTATTATTAATGTGATATAAAACTTTTCTTTAAAGAGTAAACAATGAAACGTACCTCAGGAGGAGACAGGAAAATACATGCTTTTTTGCCAGCATGAGCAGAGACCAAGTAGCAACAAGCACGACAGAGAATGTTGCAGAAAGAGTCAGGGAAACAGAAGGAGCTAGTGGATAATACAGAAGAGGTGCAGAAAGGGAAGGAGCCAGTGAATGTTCAGTAGACAGGTTATCAGAGACAGAGCAGATGTCAATGTCCAGAAACTTTGCACAGCCATTGAAGAGTTGTGGAGAGTGTGTCCAAACACATAGACAGACCAGAGATTGCCCAGGGTACTGTGCCAAATGGAGAAGAAGCCATCAGTAGTACTGCAGGATGGATATAGGGGTTAAAAGTGTTTCAGGCCCAAGCTCGGCCAGCACCACCCCCTTTCTTTTTTTTCTCTCCTTATCCCTCAACTTTTCAATCTGTAGTTTGATTGGTGTGATAACCACCTGTGCCTAGCCATGCTGTCTGCAGACTGTCCAATCAGCATTCAGGACTCTATCTATAAGAAGAGCAGTGTGAGAGACCTCACTTTGTTTGTTTACTGATGAGGAAATAGTAGTAGTAGGAGTAGTGTAGACAGGGAATCTCCATACACTTACATTCACGTAGAAACTAAATACTAAGGCATTTTTGTTGTTTGATTTAGTTCTTAGTGACTGCCTGTGAAATAGGCCCATTTTTGGTTTGTTAATTTCATTTGTTTGGCACACACACTTTCGTCCAACCCTCCTCCACATTTTGTGAACCTTGTGTATTATTACAAAATTGTGTTTTATTACAAAATAAATATTTCATACCCATCTCTCTCTCTCCTCTTTGGTTGCGCTGTGTTGCCATCTCACCCCTAGGAGATGTAACAGACTCAGTGAAAAACAATGCATGATAAAATAATTACTCACAAAACACCTCTTTAATCTGATTATAGACCGAATCGGATTCAAAATACTTCATGTATTCACACCATCCGATCGGATCCGGCTCAATCGGATTAAAATTTGTATGGATTTGGTGGCACACACCTTTTGATAATCCAGTTGAATGGGAAAATACACACATGTACACATGCAATCAGATCGTTGGAGCATATGACTCATTACTGTGCATGTGCACCATACGTGGGGGGAGTACATAATGTTACGTGTGAGAAGTCAACAGCATGGCAGTGCTGAAAATGAACAACTGGTCGGTGCAAGAACCGAATGCACGAATGTTTATGGACACATTAAGACAAAAGAGAACCCCTGTGCTTAATGTTATTCTTTAAGACCAGGTTCTCATTAATTAATAGATTAGAAGAGACTAGATCACTGCAAAACTTATTTACTCAACTCAAAAGCTAATTACTAAATTACAAATATACATGTGAATGTACTAATTTTTCATGTTTATTAATTTTTTTTTTGAGTGCTTAATTTAACCACAAGCCCCATTTGTATCTGGACAATCCAATGGCACTAGCCAAGCCATATTCAATATTACCATAAAACTAGTGTTAGTGTCGCAACAACGACATAAAGCTATTACATGGAAGTGATAATCATTCATTACTTAGCACACTTTGACCAAACTTGTCCGAGAGACAAAAGTTGGTGGAATCAGGACAAAGTAACCTAGTGCAGTGTCAAGAATCTGCCATGAGCACTTTAAAAAAACATTCACAAAATACTCAAATGATCTCACTTTGCTCTCTGAAACATGTTCACAAATTTGAATTTTTACAACTTCAAATAATTTTTACAGGCCGCTGACCTGTAGAAATGGATAAAGGACAGTGGTAATGAAAGCTCGGAGCACTGTCAAATTTGTTGTTGCTGGCACCGGCTTTAGTGATGCAGGTTGCCTCACATCTGAGATTTTTATGATGGCCCTCGTCAGGGCGGTTCAGTCTTTCCTGGTGGCCACTGGCATGAAGCAATAAGATTGGCCCTCCTCAACCAGCATAATTTGCTGGCTCCACAGTGACAGGCCAGTCTGGTCGCAGATCTTCTAGGCCTTCAGCTCTGCAGGCACTCTATGAACATGCACAACTTTAGTCTCGGTGACTTCCATGACTCTTGCACTGATCTCGCTCCACCTTTGGAAAACAAGGACACAGGGATCAGTTGTATTAGTCCTATTGTATATTGATAATCTAAGTAAGGCAGTAAGGCAGCCTCTTCACCACCTCAGCTCTGGTGGTGCTGGAGTTGAGCACGTCATATTTCTATAGTTGCCATAGCTTCCGCAGAAGAGAAGTTAGTTTAAAATGTGGCATTCATTCAATCATCCATACATGATGAATGTGTGAATATGCTGAGACATCCTAGATTCGTCCATAATAAATGAACGAATGATTCATTCATTCATTATGAATGAATCTAGTCCAAATCCTGGCTTTTTTTCACAGAAAAGGATACGAGGAGGTGGAATTTGTTGTGACTGGTGTGAAGGACTGTTTTAAGTAGTGGGAACCTTGATGCAAGGTCTTTACCATTGAGACTGAGTACAGGTAGGAACCTGGACACTACGCCAAGAGGGCCTTCGTCCACTGGTACTTCGAAGAGGGCATGGAAGAATAAGAGTTCTCAGAGGCCATAGAGAACATGGCTGCTTTGGAGAAGGATTATGAAGAGGTGGGAAGCGACAGCATTGGAGAGGAGGATGATGGCGAAGAATACTAAACACACATAAAGTTGATTTTTATCTGAATAAATTAATGAAGAAACTGTTTGAAGCTGTGGCTTTTTGTGTGCTGACAAACCAGGTGGTCAGCTGACCTTCACCATTTTTCTCCTGGTGAAGGTGAGAAATGACAAATAAGGAAGTAGATTAAATCATCATTGTGTTTTCAATCTGTCAGCTGAGTGATGGTTCTGAAGCTAATTCTGGAGCAGGGGCATGTGAATTTTCCTGGTGAATCCACTGAGACACTTATTTCTGGTTCAGGACTTCAGGACGAACTGAGAAGGGACTGAGGGGCTTGTTCTTTTTTTTTATTTAAAGCTACTCCATGAATGGGAACACTGGAGATGAGGTCAGACTGGCAGCTGATCTTGGAGATAAAGACATTTCTTGTCTCTACAGTGTGTTTGTACCAAGCCTTTTTAAGCCTTGACAATATTTATTTTATATCTTAGTGAACTGAAATTTAAAGTGTAAAATTACTGGGGTCAGGATTTTAGAAAAAATGTATTCTTTATATATTCCTTTTAAATATCATTCATTTCATTTCCTCCTTTCTATTTAATAGTTTGCAATTGTGATTTTCTGTTTTTTTTATGCTGCTGCAATGGTGCAATTTCCCCACTGTGGTGACAAATAATGTCATTTTCATTGAATCAAGTAATCGATCCATCTGCCCAGAACTTATGTGATATACTGACTGCTCCTCTGATTTTTCTTCAGCAACAGATACAACAGAATCATTGAGGTGAACAAGCAGCCTGACATTAAATCAGAATGTGAGGTGCAGTAGTCAGTGTGTTAATATTAGGTGTGTTGTCAAAGATTGTCATTGGCTCATGAGTTCATGAGCATACATGAGGCCATTGTGCATGCACATGGATAGAATGTATGTCTTCTGTGTTCCATCAGTTTGGTAGAGGCTGCAGACAATTAAAGATACTCACTCATAATCCGAGAGTTATTTAGAGTAGTATTAGAGAGTGTCATTTGTACTGTTTGCTAACAGCTTTCAAACCTGGCCTGAAGAATCTGATCAAAACCCACTGGGTTTTAAGTACAATATATTAAAATACATCAGAGAATTGAGACTGAAGACTCTGACCAGGATGTGAATGCCTTTATACACTTTATTTCACTGTCACAACATTTTTTTTCTATAGTTTCTTTGTATTTGTGTTTTGTTTTGTGCATGTGGCACAAATATATGAAAGCATCCTGTCAACAGGATCTCAGCTCACTCGTTGTCGGACTCGTTGGCTGGGTACCTGGTATCAGACAAAGCACCCCCTCAAAGTGTTTTCTGAACCATATCAGGTTGTGTTCATCAGCTGAAGTGAGATGGGACAGGCCAGGAGAGAGTTTCTGTCCTGCTGTCAATCCTCTCTGAGGATGCACACAGCAACATCAGCCTGGGCCTGTACAAAAGCCGTCCTGCTTTGGATCCAGTGTCACTTCAATAGACAGACAGACTACGCCGGCAGCCAACTGTGACTGCTCCGGTTACGGCAGCTCTCACTGAATCATATCAACTTCATCTGATCTTTGTTATTAAACTGTCCACCACCAACCTTATACACCTACCTCTCCTCCAGGGGGTCAAGTCTCTACACTAGCAGACACAAGATGAAATATTTCAGCAGACAAAGAAGGCTGGAATAAATCTTAACAAAACTTGTAAATGAACCTCTATGATTTTTTATTACATATTTAGAACCTTGTTGCAAAAAATCTGCATTATTCATACTGTTCTCACCGAGTGCACAAAGATGGCTGATTTTTCTCTACCAATACTAAAATATTTTATCACAAGCACTAGTGATTGTGCATTTAATGCAGACTGTAATCATCTGCATCAGGCTGTTGTTCAATCAGCTTGCATAATATTCCTGGGTAAAAGCACAGATGCTGCACAGTTACCAATGAGTTGACTGATGCCTTCATTAACTGGAGTATTTATATTAATTATTTATTCATAATTGGAAAGACTGTTTTTAAGAAGATACCTTCTACTGGTGCCTCATTTTGAATTCATTACATTGAGGGCATGTTCTTGTGATGGCTGATGTTTTAGATGATTACTGCAGACAAACTCATAGACACAGTACAAGCCTGTGCCCTGTGACTGAGATGTAGAATGTAGAAAGGGCTTTTAGATATTTTGGTTTGTTTTAAAGTTTTCTCAAAAATGTGGAGGCCAAGCCTTCTGGGTAAATTCAATCAAATGCATATTAGAAACAAGTTAAAGTTTTCTCAGCTTGCTGAATCAACAGTAAAGCAAACACACACAAACAGAGAGAGACAGGCATCAGACTAGAATGTTTTTCAGACCTTGTTTGATGCACTGTCATCTGAAATGTACAGCTGCAGCTGACAAATTGCTCTCACAGAAAAGCAAGAAGTGACGGAAAAAATTCTCCAGTAAAAGCTGCTCATCACACTGACCTCAGCTAAATGCTGCACAGACAGCAGGATTTAGGAAATCTCCCCTTCAGTAATGCAGCAGAATTTGTGCTTAACCCAGCGTGCAGCACTGGAAATGTGTCACACTTGCAAAAAGCAAACCATCAGATCACTTACACTCACTGTTGCTATTAAAAAAAATAGATAGATGATATTGTAAACTATATAAGGGACATATTCACATAGCATTAACCAAACAGGGTCATAAAAACATATAATTACTTCACTTGCTGATTGAAATAACACATTAACATGAACATCACAGCATCTTTGAGCAAGAATTTACATTATGTTGTTTGGGTTTGCAACACAGTCGTGTGTAAGCACAGACACACTTGGCTAAAACTGGAAATAACACATTCAGTTTTGCTGGTCAATAGGTGCTGAGATAACCCAAGTCAGTTGTTAATTTCCTCCAGTTGTGCAGGATGCAGTGTAATAAATCCCAGTAGGGAAATAATTGAATGTCAGGATTAGTTAGTTAGTTAATAGAGATGTGTTACAACGTTACATGAATGTGGGGATGTTAGTGGGAAATATATGCGTTACAAAACATCCTGTCTCAAAAGGATGCTGAAAAGTGAATTTGTGCATTTTTTTTTTTTTTTTTTTATCTTCACACTTATTATCAGGGTGCCGCAATAACTGCTAAAATCTTACAATTAATCAAAAATGCTGCAGGAAATAGGAAAGATTTTATTTCTCCTATAGTAGCTTCTCTTCTTTGGCTGCCTGTAAGATACAGAATAGAATTCTTCACCTAACACCTTAACATGCAAGCAAAAATAATAACCCATCATATCTTAAAGAGTTCGTAGTTCCCTACTGTCTCAATACATCACTTTGATCACAAACTGCAGGTTTTCTTATGGTTCCTAGAGTTTTTAAGAGCAGAATGCGATATAGAGCCTTCAGTTATCAGGATCTACTCAACCTGTCTGCCTCAGCATACATATATTTTGTGATTGGGTGCTATACAATTCAAATAAAAAAAAAAAAAAAAAACACGTGGAAGAAATTAAGCCAATGGCCTCCAGGCACAAGACTACTCCATGACAATCAGCGTGTTTGATTTAGAATATGAAGAAAGCTCGTGCAGAATCTATGCATGCCAGCAGTCTTTACATAGAGGAGACTGTTCCACCTCACACTGACCGTTTACATTCTCATAACAGCTGCATCTTTTGCTAAATTGACACATTAGAATCATCAACCCTCACCCCTCCAACCAAATCACCACTGATTATATTTACATTTGAGGCTGTCATCTGATGAACACCTGAAATTTTAAAGCTAATGTTGTCTGTTGTCATCACAGCATGAACTAAATGTTATGCTCTTCACCAACCACAAGCTCCACAGAGATGTTTCAAGAGGCCAACTGTTAATGCAGGTGGTATTTTATGAGCCAGATGGTGCTTCTCATTCTGGTTGCAATGTTTGTTATGTAATTGGTTGGGTTTCTAATCACCTGAGGCTTTTACACCTGTTGGCCTATTCACTGACTTTTTCTGTTGTTTCTATATTAGATACATTAGCAAGCATCTGCTCCTTTATGAAACAAGGCCTTTTCTCTCTTTGTCTCCCCACAGAAACTCGAGTGGCCATTGAGGGCTGGTTTGGCCTGTAATCAAATCATTTATCAGGTGCAGCCGTAAGTGTTAACAGCTCCCAGTTGCAATACACAAAAAACACAGCATGAACAGACAATTCCATTTCCCATTGCTGAGATCAATCACAGCACCATTCTCAGTCCCAGTCAGTTAGATAGGCAAACACATTACATGCTGCAGCAACATCAACAGCTACGCTGGTCTCACATTAGCAAGTCATATCCAGTGACAAAAGGCTTCCTCTGATAATGAGATTAACTGAGTATTTACAGTTAATATTCACCTAATTCCTGTAGTTTCTTTATTCTGTCCATATTTATAGCTTCTACCTCAATGGCAAAGATTTGGTTTCTTTTATTGTATCTCTAAAAACAGCAAATTGTATTTCACTTGTAAATTGTGTCAAATGTTTGAAGTGTTTCATGTAGTTTTTTTGACATTATAATCTAGAAAATTCCAGATCTACGGAATTGAACATGGGGTGGTGGCCGTGTCAGGGCTACAGGGCTAGATTTACCAAGAGACAGAAATACAAAGCTTTGTGTCATCAGCAAAACTATGGAAATTTATGCTGTGTCCTCTGATGACATCACCAAGGGGCAACATGTAAAGATTAAAAAGAATTGCACCTAATTCAAAGGTGAGTCTGCGCTATCCCCTATCGAGCCTTGGGGGACACAGTGTGTTTATATATTGTAAATGCAATAAAAATGGATATTGACCTTGAGCCAGAAGTTTTACAATGGTACAGTGACCTTTGCAATGTCAGTGTCTGTAGTTCTGGATTCATTGTACATCCTGATGCACCTTACCTCAGTGATAGCTCCTGATACCAAGTGTATGATCCCACTACAAATCCTGCCTTTGGGTTAGCTCAAGTAAAATGCCCAAATGTTGACAGTATGAGACAACAGAATATACACACGTTAAGTTTTAGTTATAGGTGCTAGATATATATGTCATAAATGAAATTGTTAAACGTTGAATAGTTTTCTTATATGATGATTCATATGATGATTCATATGCCACATGTGCATATATTTGTTTGGAAGGTCAATAAATAGATTTCATTAGTATATGGGCAGAGCTGTGGTAATTCATCATGTGTTGTCTAGACCATCTTAAGACTTGCTCCTTCCTCTGGATACAGCGAAAGTGAATAATGAAAGGCTTATAAATATTTTCCATCATCTCTGTGAAGAATCTGGGCAGCAGGAGGCACTGGAAAATGGGTTTACCTGGATAATGCATGATAGATAAGACGGCTAGTTTTCTCCCAATCTGCTATAAGCTCTTAAGAGAGAAATCAGACTTTCCAAAGTCTGAGTCCATCCATCTCAAGGGCCAGGTGAGGAGAGATGGCCTGATGCTGCTTACCCCCTCACATCTTCTACACATGACTAATAGTTATACAAAGAGGCAATCACAAAGTGTAATGAACTGCAAAAGAGTTAGACCAATACCCATATTGGCTTTTATCAGCTGGGTTTGTTGTGCACCTTATTTCACTGCATAGTTAGATCATTAATCCTTGTATTAGTGTTATTAGTGTGGTGGTAATGTTGTTTTCCTGTGTTGCAGTATCCAGTCCCGATCGTTGTCTCAGCCTAGTTATTGCACCTACATCATACCTTCTATATACAAACACATATTATATTATATTATTGTTATACAACAATTGAAGTAATCACCCTCATTTAAATGTACACTGTCTATGATCAGTTTGTTTACTAATGATGCAATTGATTTTTTTTTTTTTTTTCAAAACCCTTTCAACCATGGGTGTGTTAAGGAATATACAAATTGGCTGTTCCCAGTAAGTTTCTCACTGGTGTCAGCCAACAGCAGAGCAACGGATGTCACTTATCTTTAGAAAAAAAAGGGTTGTAGGCAGAAGTAGACAAGCTATGGTATGTGATGGTACAGGATTTCCTCCACTCAGCAGTTTGTGAACATTTTGAAGTTATATCATATTTTTAAAAAGCAAGAGTATGAACATTTTATGACATTCAAAGATAAAACCAGATATCAAGTTAAAATATGCTTTCAACATCACATTTTTTTATATTTTCAGGTGTATGCAGTTAAGATCAGGTGAGTGTGGAGGCCAGCTCATTATATTCAGTATTTTCAGTTTTCAGATAAAACGCTGTTAGAAATGCTGTTAAGACACAATGTTTACAATACATTTACTAAACTTTTTACTAGTACACACATTTATGTGTTCAGACAACACCAGTATATGTGACTGTTTATTAATGCAGCATGAGTGTAGAAAACATGCACAGTTTGATACGTTGATTAAAAAGTTACTAACTGAATTCTGCTGATCTTTTAGTGAAGAACTCTGGTGGCACAAGCCTTTGATCCGAGTATGGTGTGACTTTGCCCAAGAGGAGAAACAGGCATGGAAAAAAATCGAAATCATTAAATATTCATCTAGGCAGTTCTACACAGAGGCCAGAGTTCAGCATGCATTTCACAGGATCCTCGACGCTGACACATGATTATGTATCAGTACAATTTCTATTCGAAGATGAAAACAAAAAAAAAATATTCAAAAGAATTTCTGAACAGAGGTTTTGGAGCAGTAATGAAGGAGAGAAAAAAGAAGCGGCACCTCATTATAAACCTGGAGTGGCCCTGTATAGTATGGATATTGTCCCACAAATTAGATGACCCTGAGACATTTTACTACCTGCACAGTGATAGACACAATTCAGGGAAAGGACTGGAGATGTCCGCTGTTTCATTAGATTCTAACAAACAATTGGTTGAATCTGATACTTTAGGCAAAAGATCAGATTACAGTCAACTGATTGAACATTGATTGTTTTCTGAGAAAGTTGGATTTTTCTTCATACAAAGTTCATATTCATGCACTGTGCATCCCTAAGCTCTGACATACACAACTCTACAGAAAACCTGTAAGACACACTGTTAAATTAACTGTGTTTGACAAGTCACAAGTGATAAGTTCATTAACCAAAGAGCAAAACCGAGAATAATTGAGCTTCAGCCAAGCAACAACTGATAATTAAAGCATAACTTATCACCAGGCTGTGGGTGGGGGTTGTATCTGTAACCACGCCCTTAGTGCACACTGCTGCAAAGTCATAAGTAATACCACTGGAAAAACAATACCTGGTTTGTGTTAAATCACTTCATAAAGTAACTTACTACATTTAAGTTACAGTGTAGCTTCAGATGCCAACACATCTCAGACAGGTTTGATGATGTGACTACAGCTGCTGTTGAAAAGCTTTTCGGTATCACTGCACAGTTGCCATTCTGTTTTCAATTTCTTGCAAGTCCCCCTATGTCATGTAGTCAAGAGTATTTGATAAATGGTTGTAATACAGTACAGTGCAATTTCAGCAGTGCATTTCTTTACAACTACACTATGACTCATTCTGGCAGTACTATACAGAGATACAAGTTTAGTAATGTAAAGTATTGTTTTTATAGAGAATTGTTCAGAGTATTTAGGTTGAAGCGATGTGACAGCACTGCTGTTTTCATAACAAAAAAGGAAATACACTTGCTGTGTTCATTGCCTATGATTTTGATGTGTAGGATACATGCTCTTTTTTGTACCATACAACATCATATGCACGTGGTTCTCACTGTGTCCCTCACCACCATTACATACTGCAGACCAGCCAACCTTACAAATCCACCAACCCAGGACATCCTGGGGGAGATTATGATAGGCTACTATATGGGTAGCTAATATTCCTGCATGCACAACACATTACATTATACATCATATATAGACATTAACATGCTATCAATATCATCTTTAAACAGGCCTGGAGCAATGACTGCCACACCATAGGATTTAAGATTATACTAAATAACATGAGTCAGGTAATTTCAGGTATTAAAAAGGGTGACGTGAGTAAGATTGCGTTAAATGCCTGTTGTGTCAGTTGCCATCACTTTGTTCGAGGCAATAGGCCTATTGTAGGTTATAGGCATCATTAACTGAGCTGGAATAACCTGTCACAGCTTCATTCAGCACATGATAGCAGGTCTGCATACTGGTATCTGGCTTCACACTCCATAAAGTTGTATAGTATATATATTGTTGAATAACACATGGTAAATATGGAGAAATGGAAACATGCGACCATGTAGAGACAGAACATGACATGCTGTCATGTAAATCAGATAAATAATATGGTATAACATTGGTATGTGAAGCATGTTGAGGTAAACGATCTTTTGCGATCTTTTGAGAAAAAAAAAATAATCTGCTACCGCTAATTGTCTTAGCCTATGGCATTTTCCATTATGTGTTAGCATCAAGCGAGCGGACTACTCGCTAGTTTTCCACATTAAATGTTTAAAATGTTTGCATTACTGAAAAAACAGTGAGTGACAGAGAGAAACAGAGGTGTGGTAGGGAAACACTGGGTTACTTTTTCCAAACAGAATGTGGGAATTGTGCACACAGGCTAAAGAATACCATTCAGTTGGTTGTGGTGTATGACCTCACCATTGGATGGGACTAAATCTTACACAGTATGGCTTTGATCTTTAATTTGGGTTTACTCTCTGGACCTCCCATTCTTGTTGTGGCTTGAGCAAGTTGGCTACAGAAACTCTGACCATTGTAACTTGAATTTAAAGTATTTGATTTACCTCAACACAATATACATCACAGCTTTTAATCTGCATCTTTGTATTAGATTACATGAAGCAAGTGACTGTGAAATGGGCTGCATGGAAAACTTCACTGCAGGCTATTTTACATCTGACCACATCCCACATGTTTTCAGTAATTAAGTATGAAACAACAGGCACAAGCAGTAATCAGTTGGACAAAGTGGAGCAATAAGTAGATGTAGGACTTTGGAAAATGAAAAAGTAGATTTTTTTTTTTTTCAATTAGCAGCTAGCAGTTAGCACAACCAATGAACTCGCTTGTTTGTTTGTTTGTTTTTTTTTTTATTTTGTTTTTTTCTACCCCCACCTGGTTGATATATGTAAGGACATTTTCAAGAATTTCCTCACTCTCTACATCAAACTTAGAAGCAGCTTACAAACGCAAAAGTAATTATCAATTAATATGTTCTGTCTCAAGACACATCAAATCTGCCAGATGTGAGTAACAACAGATGATTGGACTGAAACATATTAAAAATTAAAGGCCAACTCAGTCTCATATCAGTCTGAATTAGTATCAGTGTCACTGACTGGAACTTTTACTGACCTTCATGGTGGTGATGAAGGAGGATCTTATCCTGTTAAAACTCCAGTGGTGCGTTGGATCTTGTTTTTCTGATAAGGTACCATGTCCATGACATCTTCCTGTTATAGAGGGATGAGAGTAAATGCTCCAGAGATATGCTAGTTCTATACTTTGTTCTGACTTGAATTATGAATTATTAACTGATTTAAAACAGTAATATATGTTTTCCAAATACATTAACCTTCCTTTATCCTGCTGAGCTGTGTAGAGCAGTTTTCCACTTCAAAGGAGATGAGAGTTCCTGTGGAGAGAGAACGAGACCTGATGAGTGACTGGCCTGAAAACACATACTGATCAAAAAAGGAAAACACGGTGGTGGTTGCATGAAGAATAAAACAGGCTGTTTTCCCAAGGCTCTGGGACATGACAGATGACTCATTAAATGCTTTTTGAAAAGAGTTTTCAGACTGAATAGGCTCAAACAAACACACACACAATACATGGTGTTACAGCTGGTAGTGGTAACAACGACGTAAGACTCACAGGCAGATTAAGGGAAGAGGACCAGATTTGCTGATTTGTCACAGAGCTGGTGATGGCTGATTCAAATACTGGGAGTATGGTAAGCAGCCATGAAAATGGAAAACAGAGAAGCCAGTAGATATAAAGAGGACACAATTACTCAAATCAAAGTCAAATTCAGGATCAAACTCACATTCTCAAACTGCTGGAACAGCATCAGATTGGAGTTCAGTATCTTGCCCAAGGACACTACACCATGCTGGCTAGAGAGCCAGGGCCCAAACTACCAACCTTAAATTACTCTGAGCCATAGCTGTGCAGGGACATCTAGTGGACAGATGGAAAGTGGCAGCTCTGTGGACAACCATGTTCTCCTGAACAAATAAGAAAATAGTTCATTAGTGACCTTATTGCAGATCACAAATATATTCAATTACATCAAAGCTTGATTTGATATGATTGATTACAGTTTGTCCCATGTCTAAGATTTAAGAGAATGAGAATGTAACTGTCCTTGAGCAGAATGACCCTTGTACCCCTTCACTCAGAGATTTGTTCCAACTTACCCTTCGCCCATTTGCAAGACCTCTCATTTGTGACTCTGCTGTGTAAGTCAAAGCTTTTTCTGTAGGGAAGCTTGTAAAAAGAACAGTCTGTTAAATTATTAAAAAACAAGCAGAGGTTGTAGAGCTTGGTAACAGGAGCATCGTCATGTGTGGATTAATCAGCTTCTGCAGACTCAGCAGAACCTTTGTAGAGGTTGGAAATGGGAAGTAGGAAGTAAATAGAGACTGAGGGTGTTGACATTTTGCTCTCTATTACACTTTAATGAGTTAAAGGCTATGATGAGACAGTTTGCAGAAAAATGCCATAAAAGCAGCTTGAACTGCAGCTTTACAGAGGGGTTGAGCTTCTTTAAACTCAACCTGCTCACACGCAAAGGCTCTGTGGGAACTAATGCCAATGCATGAACAGCTAAGGCTTCTGCAGGCGTGTGACACAATACTGCAGATTTATTCTGCAATTAATCCACTTTTCCTATTATTTTAACATTCACCATTCCAGAACAGCAACAGTAAACCGGAAAAATCTGATTTCTTGAAAAACTACAAACTCACCAAATTTAGTTGAGGTCTCACAGTCCCTTATTTATCAACACATTAATATAACATATATTACCATCACAATCAAGTCTTTAGGGTGAGTGTGAAGGTCAAATTTGTGATTAAACAAAATGGAATGGATGAAATGGAAATGGAAAACAGAGAAGACTGCACATGATCTACACTATGATAATAATATATTCCAATATACTCGGTGCAGTTAATTAGATGAAGTTTCAGAAACACAAATTAAAAAGGTTTTTGGGTTTCAGATTTTAAATTTTATTTTTAAAAAAAGATGATAGGGGGCAGATTAGGCTTTTTGCAACTTTGCCACCTTTAAAACCGATAAACTATTTAACAATAGATACTCAAAGATCTCCTCAAGTGTCAGATTACAGTTATATTGAGGGAAAAAGTGTCACATCACTGAGCTTTTCTCTCTGAGGTTTTCTCAACCATGATCTTTCCCTGGCCTAAAAGACCTCAGGGTTCTGTGTTAGGACCAATCATGGTCACCTTAAATTACTTTTTGCATACCAATGGAAATTAGTATCATGCTTCTGGTGCACTGGTGGTGAGTCTGGTTCTGCTGGAGGTTTCTTCCTGTTAAAAGGGAGTTTTTCCTCTCCATTGTTGCCAAGCGCTTGCTCATTGTGGAAATGTTGGGTTTCTCTATGTAAAGTGCTTTGAGATAAATGTTTTTATGACCTGGCGCTATATAAATAAAATAAATTGAATTGAATTGAATTGAACAAATTGTTTGGTATGTTTGACCCAGTTGTACCCAGTTGATAAGCAAGGTGAAACTAATCAAGTCACCAAACTTAAAGGCTGTCTTAAACACACACAGGCTTGATGACCTGTAATTTCTTACTTTTACGTCCAGACAAAACTGAAATTATTGTACTTGGTCCTAAACACCCCAAAAATCCAGATGCCATTAGCTTGGCCTCTAGTTTTACGGTAAGGAAATCTTGGGTCTTTTTTGACCAGAACATACTCTTGTCTTGCCTGTTTCAAGGACCTTTTTCCACCTGCTCAACAATGTTTTTTTCAGTGTCCCAAAAACATAAAAGAAGTAGATCATATCTCTCCTATATTGGCCTCTCTTCACTGGCTTCCTGTAAAATCTAGAAAAGAATTACATTCCTTCTCCTTACATACAAAGGCTTAAATGACTGATCTCCATCGTATCTTGAAGAGCCCTGTAACACTGTAGAGAGCACTTGCACAAAATGCAGGTTTTCTTATGGTTCTGTAGAATCTGTACAGTACACCCTGGACGGTCGCCAGCTCATCGCAGGGTCACATATAGACGAACAACCACTCACACTCACATCCACACCTACAGCCAATTCACCTATCCCCAACGTTGCATGTTTTTGGCAGTGGGAGGAAACCCACACAGACACTTGGAGAACATGCAAACTCCACACTGAAGGACTCTGTGTCCGACCAGGAAGTCTAACTCAGCACCTTCTTGCTGCGAGGCAACAGCGCTAACCCCTGTACTGCCCCAACTGTTGTGGTATTACCGATAAATTTCAGGATTACTTGTGGTCTTTGCTTTCTTGTCAGCTGATAACAATGTAATTTTAGTACAAGGACAACATTCCTGTCAAGGTCAAACAAGTCTAAAGTATTAAATTTGGAGTTAGTGCTGCTTATAAAAAAAAATGTCATAATAGCAATTGAAATCAATGTCAAGCACAGGGAGATACAGATGTATCTCCCTGTGAGAGACCTATAGTTGTAGGTATGTCATGCTAGTTATATAGTTGATTTCAAAATTGCAGTGTGAACCCAAAACAAATGGGATTAAATGTGTACAATGTAACAAAAACACAAGCATTGGTACAGAAATTGGTTGTGACTTTCAGGTTAGAAAATGCCTTAACTTGTCTGTAGGGATACATATGGGAATGGTGAATCAGCCATCATACCTATAGAGATTCCAAAACAGCAAAGTCACTGGACACTAGAGGGCAGTGATTTTCTTGCTCCAGCACTGCGATCATTGATTAGTTGCGATGAAAAGTAAATAATGACTGAATCAGTACTGGGAGGCATTTCCTGTTGATTTATGAGTTGAAGTCAAACACGGGTTCCAGTGGACAGATAGCTCTTTGATGAGTCTGGTGAATAGACTGTTGAGACACAGACTTTGGCAGCAGGACTCTCATCCTAAATCTTTCTGACTGATAGAGGTGATTCCTTTTAAAGTAACTGAATTTATGGGGTGCTCTCTGGCGCTTCATCATCTTCATCTTAGCATACTTATATTCCCCTGAAGTGAGGTAGTGGCCCTGATACGTGGCAAGGACTCAGCTGAATAGCAGCCAGTCTACTCCAGGCTTGAATAAAATTTAAAACTAAGATATAAAACTGATCAGAGGTGGAATAGTGCTGCAAACTGGCTGTTGCTGAAACAACAAAAGTGAGCAAGCTAATGTACTGATCTGATAGTGATATTTATGGTACCTCCAGGAAACGCTTAGGAGGTTCGCAAAAAGATGAAAAAATGAGATGACTAACTAGTAAATAGAGTGTAAATACAAAAATGTACATCTTCATTTTAACCATCATTTTAACCTTCATTTTAATTCCTCCTGCTTATATTCAAAATGATCAGATGTCCTGACATGGACCACCATCTGGACCAAGTGGAGGTTTGGTGATCCGACAGTGACAGGCATCGGTACTTTCACCTGAGTATATTTTCTCAGTGCTTTACACCACTGCTACAAAATATTGCTCACTATTGCAGTTTTGTTCTTGTATATTTTATCGTTCTGGTTTTTATAGTATTTTTAGTATAACATTTCTAAAGGAGTTACAAAGGCTCGGGTTCTGCAACAGCTTCCATTGGAGTCTACACAGTCACATAGAAAATGTCAGGAATAGGACAAAACGCTTGTGATCACTGTAGACACCAAGAATTTGGTGTCAGTCTGTGAAAACCTGCCTTGTCTCACTACACATGACTGACAGGTTTGTCATGTGAAACACAATCTTTCCATTTGTAATCAGATCTGAGAGAAATACTGAGGAGCAGGTCATTTGAGAACATTTCTTTGGATCTTTTGTTTGAAGTCTTGCAGTTTAAGTGACAAGCCTGTAGACACTGTCATTTCAAGGCTGAAAGGTGTCTACAGTTCCATAAACACCGCTTGTTAATACTGCATAGGGGTAATGTGGAGGAATATGGCAGATGTGTGCTAGAGGACACCTGCTGAATATTTCAGCACTGACATTAGAAAATGTCACTTGCTCTGAGCTCACCTTTCAAATGTGTGATGGGACATGTAGCCAAGCAGCAGACTGTCAAAAGAAATAAATAAAAGGTTTCAGTCTAACCTCATAAAATGTATAAGTCATTGCTTTTTTGTCAGTTCAATGAGAAAGTGTAAACTTTACTATTGTCTGGTCACATTGTAAAGTGGCACAGAGAAATCAACTATGTGGTTTCAGAAGTTTGATGTAGTACCACTGACCACTGACAAGCTAAAACCAACCAAGAAGTACCTCAGTATCACACTATATCTATGTATTTTTAAGTAATGAGATTTTTATTCAAAATATATATTTCTACCACAAACTGTGACCTCTGACAGAGTCATAAATGGTCTCCAGTCCATTTCTTGAGTAGCAGTAGTTCAAGTAATGGCAATATACACATGATTTTTCCTGGTTCTGCTCTGGTGTCTTTCTCTCCCCTCCGGCAGTTTCCCCTTGGCCCCAAACTATACAAGGGGTATAGTTTGGTGACGTCACGGTGTGAGCTCAGTCAGTGACACTACAGGTAACAGACCAGTTGTTGAGACTCCAGATCATGGGAAAACAAGTCGCCTAGTGTGAATACCATAACAATCAGGGCAGCGTCTGAGACTCACAAACTGGTAAAGTCAGCAAGTGAACTAGGCTTTAGACATCTTGCAATAAGCTTACCTTTTGATCTAAACCTGCTGTTCTGTTTCCTAGAATCAAAATGCAAATAACATTCTACAAAAATTATAGATTTTAGAACAAAGTACAATTGGCAGGACTCCATTTCCATGATGTCAGCTGAATTCAGAAATTCAGAATCAGTTCAATTCAGAATATTTAAATGTAAAATGTCTTCATGGTCCAATTCAAGCTTCAGAGATTAATTAACACATTGCTACACTAGTGGTTTTCTTTACCCATCCCCTTTATCTGTACAGAGCAACTGGGAGTAGTTGTCCCTCCTAACTCAGCTCCATCTTCTGTATTTGTGTCTTGCAGGTTTTCAACAGCTTGTGCATTTTGACAATATGCAATATGCAAAAAGTGCATGTCAAAAAATAAGTTGTGGGCATCCTCCCACAGTCCAAACACATGCATGTTAATTAATGACTCTGAATTGCTTGTAGGTGTAAATGTGAGCATGAACGGTTGTTTGTCTCTAAATGTCAGACCGGTGATTGAAATGGCTGGAATTTGTGATGCTGCAATCAACCAAGCAGTCATTGAATGTTATTAATCAATTATCAGTTTTCCCTTTACTCAACCAAGAAAGAGAGGAAATAAACAAGACCAGATAAAGTTGAGACCAGAAGTAAATTTGGCTGATTACATCTCCATACACCTCTCAGGCTGACAGTTACTGTAAGTTTATATTAAGAAATACTTACATTACTAAAAAGTTAAAGAATATGACATTATGTGTTGTTGATGTTACTGGGATTGTAATGTTAGATTAGCTGCTGATAAGTCTCAGAGGGGCTTGAAGCTGTCTTTGTCAGATTAGCAGCAACTTCTGGAGGGATGCAAATGAAGTTTGTTATCTCCCCTGTGCACAGAGACAACTGTCACAGTGCTGAGAAGACCTGGCTAGATAAGACTGTTTTCTGCCGCACACATTTATCACAAAAAAAAGGTCAGACATGATTGGCTGTGTAACTGATCAACAGGCAAATTTAATTTAATTGACCCAGAGTGAAATCACATCCTTTTTGCTGCCTTCTCCAAGATCTGCCAAAGACACAGACCCTACGATAATAGAACATGTTCATTATTGCCAATGTTATATGGATATCAAATAAAATGCCTAGTGATTAATTTACTATGACTATTCTTCCATCATAGCCATTCATCATAAACATCTTCATCAGATTACATCTAAGATATCTTTTTACAAGCAACGACATAAGATCCATCCCTGGCTCCCAACGTATTAGATTCAGATAAGTAATTTAGAAGATGATGTATGAAGATCAGTGCTGATATTGTCCTGTAAAGACAATGTGTGTTAAGTCATATTTGGAGGTATTAATAACATAGGGCCACAGTTAGGGACAATACTGTGCTGCAAGTATGCTATATCAAAGTGAAACCTGATTTTTACTCCATTGGGAGGCTGTTTGATTCACAGGGGCCAGCACATAGACCAGATCTGTTCACAAACAGATTTCACAAACACATCCCAGCTGTAGCTATACAGCATGTGCTATTCTGTACCTGAGTATGGGGGGGTGAAAATTTAATACCAGTCCGGAGGATATGTGTCTGTGCACTATGTGCTGCACTGTTTATTTTCCATAGACAGTATCAGGTATATGTGCCACAACACACACTTTGCCAAATGTGTTTCTTGTCTTTATAAAGCATGGCATTAAACATTTATTCCATTCACTGTTGCTACATCCAACTTGGCTGCTTGAGTTCTCATTGCCCCCTGGTTGTTGTCATTCTGTGAGGTCCTATGAGAATTAACCACGCTTCACCATGCATTTCTATTCCCCTCTGTGGCTGCAGCCCATCAAAGGACTGAATGACAACAAAAGAGGAAGCGTGCAGCCTCCAGGCACCTCACAGACAGCAGATTTCCTCAACCTATCTAGTGCTGTTTCCATATTTAAAGCCACATCCTGCTGTGTAATTACCATATTCAATGTGGAGCAAGTTGACCATGTGAGCGTAACCTCTGATTTGCACAGCAAATAACACCATCTACACCACATACATATATATATATATATATATATATATATATATCTTGCATGCCAGAGTCAGCCAATGTCACACATTAGCTTTGGGGATGAGTGGTTGGACAATTGGATATTGTGAGCATGCTCTGGGTTCACTGACCTTTAGCCAGTCAACACATCAAATTACTGTAAATGACGATACAAGGTGAACATATACTGCAGTGCCCTAACAGGATGACCTGGTTCTTTAAGCATCAGTGTGGATTCATACTTCCTGTGACTGACGGCTACATCCTGTTCGACATAATGAGCTTAGACAGCAGCAGTGGGCAGGAGGTCAGACACAGCAATCACCTCTAAACCAATCTAAGGGACA
The DNA here is from genome assembly GCA_016801845.1 of Polydactylus sextarius. NCBI lineage: Eukaryota > Metazoa > Chordata > Actinopteri > Polynemidae > Polydactylus > Polydactylus sextarius. The sequence continues at coordinate 6,846,012 of CM028931.1, forward strand.
AATTAGATTGCTGGACATAAACTCAGGTCAGTTCTTAATACATATTTCACTTCCTGCTCGTTTTGGGATTCAGACTCTGGCCTGATGATTCCTCACAGACCTCAGACCATTTTCAGTCTGCTTTCAGTCGGGAACATGCATTACACAGGAACTGATGTGTAATTTTTGCTTTTTGTCCAGAAAAAGCTGTAAAAAGAAGAACCACGGTACAGAGTGAGCATGCATCAATACACTTTCAGTCCTCTTCCTCTTTAATGTTGCACTTTAACTGTGTTTTCACTACTGAAACAGACATGCCACACATACTGCAGTACCTGGTAAAATAACATATGCATGGTATGTACAGTGCCTGTCAGCAGGACGCAGACCTCTACCATCATTGGCTCTAAGATGAATCCAATGTCACATCTTTCCTCCTCCGTCCTCTGACTCTGAGCAACTACAGACCCCATAGCAGCTCAGGCTGTGTAATTATGGCTCTACTCTGTGAGATGAATGCCTGTGTTTATGTTACAACTGACACCTCAGCCCATTTCCCTGCTCTGGTTACACACACATCAATGAATAGGCCGCACCACATGACAAAAGGCACTGCTGGTATCTAAATAGCAATTAAGGTGAAAGTGGCCCTGTCGGATTTAACAACCATATTTCCATTTGTCAAGATAATTATAAGCATCTTGGTGGCTTGACAGCGCTCAGGCAGGGAGGACACAGTAAGTGGGGGAGGACGGACAAGGGCCACTATAGCATTAGATTAACAGAAACAACAATAGCATAACAAATACATGTCCGATTAGAGTGGACTGGTGGCCTTGGGGCCAACCAGTGCTAAAGATTGTCTAACATTTTTACCCTTCACTCCTTAAATGCAGCTCAATGGGTTTGAACACATTGCTACTGTGTGGTTGTGAGCCATCACAGAGGTACTTTACCGGGGCTTGGCAGCTGTAATGACTATGAACAGCTGGTCTTTGGTTGGGACCCTGAGGACTCTGTCCATGCTGTGGGGTCTAACACAACCCAATGACCCAGTCACCACGACAACTGATTCTCCTTTAACCTCTCGGTTCAAGATAGAGAGGAGCAGCAGTTTGAATTAGAAAGGACTGACTGGTCATTTCTTCACCATTAATATTTCCTTTTCATGTCATTGCTGGAGACTTTCACTTTTTTCAGCTTTTCTCACATTTATTTAATTATTTGGTAGGGTTAGCCACCCCCAAAGCTACAGGACTGTTTTAGGATATCTATGTTGTTCACCCGCTCATTATGATGAACGCATGCTTTTTGTTTTTTAATCTGATGGTTAGTATTGTGGTTATTATTAACATGTTTATGTTTACAGAAAACTTAATGTTTCTGTTAATTGTTTTATTAGTTATTGAGGCAGCAGTTGGAACTTGAATATATGAAGCCAACCTGTGTCAACGCTGTAGCTTATCATGATCATCATCTTTATTACCACAACGCAGCTTCCTGCAGAATAAAAAAAAAAGAAGAAGTTGTCTTAACGTGGTTTAATTCACTGGTTTCATTCAACCTCAATGACTAAACATTAGCTTTACAAATATCATGAAGTAATAAACGAAGAAATAAATTTAATTTGTAAAAGAAATTCATTCTTTTACAAAGTGCTATTCTTCTGCTCATTAATGTGTAAATGAATTCATTTAAACACAGAAAAACAAATGTCATAGTGTTTGTTTAGCTTTACTTTTGACAATGTCAAAGCATTCTTCCACTGCATGAAGTTCTTTTGCTTTCACTCACGAGACAATGCAAAGTGATTCTGCTCCTGATTGTTTGTCAGTTATTTATAATTGTTTTGCTGCATGACAAGAATTCTGTTAAATTCTTGTAACTGTTCAGCCCCCCATCAGGGCTTCGGCATCACACTGCAATTTACACTATATGCACAGCGCGTTGAAGAAAATATTGTATGCTGCACAGGTGAAGTACACATTTTGACCACTAGATGGGGTGACACACCATCCAGTTTGAACAAGAATGCCTCAACCTCCTGTTAGCAAATATTTCAGGATAAATATGAATCCTAAGTGGGGCTGATGCACTTACATCAGCCTTTGACACAGGAAAACACATGCATGAATAATAAAAGTGACGATGGCTGAATTATATAGTTGTAGTTTGACTCAGATTACATCATTTGTTGTCAGCCTTAAAGAAGAGGAGCATGTTATTCATGCAGTGTCTCCGTCTCTCTGTATGGAATGATAGTTTTAAATCTGTGATCATGTTTAAACACCAGATGGAGCTCTACACTTGAGTGTTCCAGAACCCTGTAGCCTTCACTTTGTCACCAGGATGTAAAGAAAATTGCAAACTGACTGTGGTAGAAAAGTTATTTTCTGCCTGATGCTGATTTGATACTAAGATGCTGAGATCAACGACACTGCAACTGTAAACATAACACAACAACATTAAAATTCTCCACACAATGCGTTTGAAAACCTTGTTGGGGTGAGGGTGATGCTCAACACAGCAGCTCTCCTGTACTGCTGGGCTGAGGTCCAATCACACAGACACAGACCCAGTGGACATGTGGCATTTTACAAGCAACATCAAATAAAAGATGGTTACAATTTTCCTGATTACACACAAACAATAAGATGTGAGTTTTTTTGTGCAAATTGTTAATCTCAATCCATGAAATATAAATCTAATTAATGGACCACTTTAGCTGATCAAGCTGCCCATGACCTTTGAACCAGGAGGCTGACTTCCACTATGATGACACAACTCCAGCCAAGGTAAATGGACAACTCATAACTGTGAGCAATAATGAGCTTAGTGTTTCTAACCTCTTGCAGCAGCACCTGTGTGTTCTCAGCTCACAGCTCAGTCACTGATGGATGATGGGTTTAGTTTCTTAAGTTACAAAGAAATAAAAGGTTGAGCAACTATTCATCAAGGATAAAAAGGGATGACTGTTACTGCTTTGCTCTCCTTCTGTCACTGTCTCCAGACCTGCTATTATTATTGTTGTTGTTGTTGTTGTTGATGATGTAGCGGCTGGCTCTCCCTCCAAGCTGATTCTACTTTTGCTCGGATTTTGTTTTGTTGGTTGGGTGTAAATCTGTATTGTAAGGTTTGGTGCTGTATAAATAGAAAGGTTCAGAAAAATTACTACAGAACCAAAAAGCCTATTCAGTACAAGTTCCCATTTTGTGCATGGTGTGATCCGTCTGTTCTGGCCTGCTGACAGCTGATCTGCTTATAGGCTTTACTGTCGGTGCCAGGCTGCCTGGATAAAGCAGTGGTGTAGTGTGCTCTGGTATGACTTAACCCACAGGGTTAATCTAAACAGGTTTGAAACCGGTACTGAGGAATCCAGCCTAGTCCAGCTGCATGTGGCTGTAATGATGTAGATTTTACTGATAATTTACTTTATCATGTTCAAATGGAAAAATGTAAGCAGCAGTGGAGTCATTTAACAGTTTTAGCTACAACGCTGACAACCGAGACAGAGAAAACTCATTCAACTCATGAGTCTGTTCATGCAAAATAACAGTGGACCATCAGCGGAGAGATTAATTCAGGAATTATACCATACATTTCGCTCAAATGTGTTTAATAACTCTCACAAATATCTGTGACAGATGTCACACTCGTCTGTCCAGCAGCTGTCAAGATATTTTATTAACAAACGTATCAACCTCATGGTGGCTCTAGCGGAAAAGTCACAAACTTCTAGGTCCTCAGCCGAGTGCAGAAGTGATTGTACATGTCATACGGTTAATCTTAAAGGGGAACTCTACTGTTAGAGGTCTTTGAGTCTTTGAGTAATGTCAGCCAAAATATGAAACAAATCGGTGCTATGTTAGTGGAGATGTCATGATAGCAGCGAGCTTGGCCAGGCAGCTAACTAACATTACTCAAAGACCTCTAACTGTGCCAGAGCTCCGCTTTGATGCACCGTTTTGTGACTGAAATGTTCCACATTGAACCATTGTTACTCCAAAGTTTGGTTGAATTTAATCTAAACTCTTTTACATACTGTTAAGATTTTTTAAGACATTCTCGTCTGACATGTGTAAGCATATGTTCATAACATGAACCAGGTTTAAACCAGGGATAAATACCACCTCACACCTTCACAGCAGCTTATGTTGACTGAGCATCAGTTCCCCAGACTTAAAGGTTACAGTATTTTTCATTGTTCTACAGACAACTGCTGTTTTTTATTCTCTTTCTGTTACTGGATCAACAGAGTGTGATGTCAGCCATGACACAATGGAGATGTCTGATCCTCCAGTGTTGATGTTTCCCCTTGCACCAGAGTGGGGCTGATATTTTAGCTCCAATGATTAGATAAGCAGACCTCTTTGGAACCAGGGTCAGAACAGCTGATTTGAGACAGTGTGGGATAGTGGCCTGTGCCAGACAGAAGATATTTGTTAAGACAGCAGTGAGTTCATGAACATAGGCCTTGAGTTCTCTCTGAGAACTCCGTCTGGGCCACCAACCTTTCTGTGGTTCATTGATCCAATTCACTTTGCTCCTGTGCAGCCAAGTACCTGGTCACCTGTATCAGGTGATATGTATAAGAGATATGTATATGTGTGGAGTGTGGAGGTTTTACCTCAAAATCAAAGACACAGTTGAGCTCCTCTGCTAGTGTGATTTGAATGTTGGAGATGGACTTTGAAGTTTTAATAATAGACTGATAAACTGACATAAACTTGGTGATCCCCTGAATTTTCCTTTAGTGCCACAACATCTTTTATAGATTTATATCTGAGGCTATATACTATTTATGAACATATCTGCTAAATGTGATGAAGTGATATTACAGATCAGTTAAGGCTTGTTAATGAGAGGAAATGGGTAAATAAGTGAACAAAGAGCTTTGTTCGTTCCTATTACATTGCATGTCCTGGTGGGCTTACCACAGCAGCTGTTCAACACATTAATGGAGAATATAGACGTAAATGCAGGCCACACCAAAGCGTGACTGTGACAGACAGACTACATATCCGCTCCCTCTGTGGCGTAACGCCTGACGTTAGGTCCCTCAGATATGGATCAGCAACAGTGCAATTGAGTCTTATCAGCTTCCCCTTCTTAATCAAGTTCCTGGCACAGCTGATGGATGTTGGGCAGGTCTGTGTGTTTGGAAACACTCATTGTTGTGCACAGTCAGCTCTGGAAATGTGAGAATGAGCAATATTCAGATCCCAACTACAGCTGAAGCCTTCATCACTGCTGCAACTGGTCCATGGTGGGTCACATTACGGGGGTTTTGTGTTATTTCTATAGTGCACAATCCACCACATGACCTTAAACCATTACTTTAAAAATAATGGTGCTGTAAGATCCTGTATGTCAACCTTTATTTCACACAGCTGCAAGTATATAATGACACTTACACGGTGACTATACAGGTCTGCACAGGTAAGACAGTAAACAGGATTTGTCTTTCATTTTGTCAAACAGCAAGTAGAGTAATTTGCTTTGTGCACATCCAAATGTCACACTACAAGTATGTCGCTGTGCCTTCAAACCTGCTGAACACATTTTCATACGGAAGTCTGTAGGAACCAGTTTGTTTGGAACACACTGGAACTAACCTGTACTGTTTTGTCTTCTGGTTGTCAGTCAGGAGAGAATAAGCTGTCATCAGGAGAGCCATGGGTATGCTGCCTGTTTTCTCAGTAGGACACATAATATTCTCCTGTGCTGCAGAGTTTTGATAGGCTCACATTCCATTCAAATTATTTCACTTCACCTCCCTTGACAGATTTCATATGTTGAGTCTCAGTGAGCACAGTGTAAATAGCTGCAGTTGTATCAGCTTCCACATTCATATGTTAGATAAATGTTCTTAATGAACATCAACAGAGGGTCGACACCTGGTGACCCCTACTGTTAAAATGTTAGGTAAGTGTCCCGGGGTTACTGTTGTCAGTGGAGGTGTTATTGCAAAGCAATAATCAGTAACTTAGAAAGTGGACTTTGTTGCACCCAGGACATGCACTCACTGGCTTGAGACACATTATCTGCCATCCACCTTTCACCACTCCAGTACTTTGACCTGTATTATAACATAGGTGTATTCAGCACTTGCGGGTGTTATCGCATAAGCAGATAACACCCTCAAGAGCTGAATACCCTTTCAATTGCACCACTATCCGTTCATTACGTCTTGCATTTATTGCATTTACTGTGTTCATGATGTGTCCTTGTCTTTCACCCAATCCATGCTATGGCAGACTGCAGCTGTCTGTTGAATGTGGGTGATGCCCACAGCATCATATCAATTTAAACATCATAAAATCAGTCAAGCACGTTATATCTGCACTGGATAATAAATCGGAGGCACCTCAAGCAGTGGTACAAGTCCCATATAAAATGGACTTTAGACCCCAGGTTAAATGGGGGAATCCCATAACCCTGTTCAACCATCTACCATCAAAAGCTGACGCAGGGAGTTTTAGAAGCGTAATTACAAAACTGCAAACTGATGTCAAATCCCCAAAATAAGCAGTCGAAGAGATAAAACAAAGAATTGATATATAAATAGGAATTGAGGTCTGCTATTGTTTGTGGGCCTGTATTTCCTCCCTCTCCAGGCCACAAATCAGCTGCACCTGCAGGGCAGGAGGAGAGGGTGGAGGTGTAAGGGGGGACAAAGGGAGTGAGGGCAGAACAATAGTAAGGCCTTGTGGTGGAACTGGAGCGAGACAGCATGTCTGCAGGGCCGCCGGCCGCCCGGCCCCACAAGGAACTTCCAGCGCCACACAGGAAAGGGCTTTCTCCAGAGCTGCCTCACACACTGACACACACACACATGCACTCCTACACAACATATGAATACACACTGACACAGACACATGAGAACAATAGAGGTCCCTATCCTGACCAAGCCCTGGACATGACTCTGCTGTAACTCCAGGGACTCATCTCACACAAACTCATAGAACAGACCGTCCTGGAAGGGAGGCAAAGGTTACTAAGGGCCAAAGCTTTTCATGGTGCTCTCACTCTTTGCTTACACAGCACTAACTTTCCAAAACACTCACATTGTTATTGGACAAGGCCTGTTACAGCTCTTTTTTCTCCAGTTCAAATTAACAGCATGTGACACATGAAGCCGCACAGTGTGATCTGCAGCTGGTAACCATCACTAACTAGCACCGAGTCTGAACTGGAGCACTTTTTCACTTAACTCCCTGCACTTTGCTTTATGAAACTGGTCCAGTATTTGTTTACTTCCTACACAAAATCTTGTGTAACATTTTCTTCCATCAAGTGGCGAGGTCGTTTACTACAACCAACCAAATAGTATTCTTTAACCCTGCCCCTTTTCCAAGTTTGCAATTCCTTCTATGGTAGCCAAGAAATATCAACAAGGTGTCATTCTTTGGGAAAAGCAACTTTCACTGTCTTTTGTCACTGTCACCATGTTTCACTGAGCCTCTGGTGGACACATCTGTGTAAGAAATCTGGGTCTCAGGACTTAATGTTTTTTTTAAACTTAACATGTATCGATTGTTTCTTACAGGGCTCTCTGGTAGGCTATCTCTGGTGGGTTGCACTGTGATCCTCAGTGATCCTAGGATCTAGGTGATCCTACTTTTCCCGTAGCGCCACCAGTGGAAATTTAAAGCTTCACTGCAAATATTGAGGCTGTGTTCGGACTGTTGACTAATTATCTTCTTTCCAATATTACTGTCAAATGAGGACATATCAGTAAACTAAGACGCAGAACATATTCAACATTACTCTGCTAAACATCTGTAAATAAAACACTTGGTTTACTTCTCGTATTTTACCATCATGACGAACTGTGTGTACTTTTGTTTAATTATTTATCCTCTGCTCTGTGATTTGACAGATCAATAAACATGACACTGAGATCGCACATGAGCACAGTGTGATGCTGAGCAGCTTTGATGTTTTGGAAATGTTTCGTTTGGGAAGAGGAAGAAGTGTCATCGGTTCACTTGTGTGCCTCTGTGGGTGCCATCCAGCTGCCAGAGGTCATCTCCAACGCACACAACTGACGCAACATGTATGGCGGCAATAATGTGAGGTCGGAGCAAACTACGCACCAGAGTGAGGGCAAGTATTCACCTTTCACTGACTCATCCAAAAACAACAAAGACTGAACTGGACTGCTCCTGACTAGATGACAGACACTACCACTGCGCCAGATTCCAGGAATCCAACTTTGATGCTGAGGAATGCATTTCATTTTCACTCTGTCTCTTCTGTATTCCCATCATGAGCTAATCCGGATGATGCCGCTACACACATGGGGCCGCTGTGGGAAAAGAAGTGAGTCAGACACACCGGCGCTTCAAGGAAACACTTGGACAGTCAGTGCCTGTTCTTTTCCGGCATTCTTGTTCTTCTCACAAAGTTGACCCTCTTCCTGAATGGTTCTTACATCACCCTGACCCTCTGACCTTTACTCTCTGTCAAACAGCTTCTTTTGACACGTGGTAGATAAAATAGGCCATCGCTTTGGACTGAGCCATCAAACACACTCTACACTGGAGGAGGTAACTTTGTTAGTCAGAGTTAAGAGGAAGGTGCTTGAGAATCATAAAGGATCTGAATGTGACACACTAAACAGTCATTCCCAGCAGGCTCTGTTTTACTTTAACTGGATAACACAATCAGCCTGAAACTGATGATTAAGGAAAATTATGTGAATAAGACAAGTATTGCTCAGCAAATATAATTTACCATGCCTTCTAGTCCCAAAACTCCCTTCCCTCACCACACCCAGAGGATGAAGATAGAACAACACTGAAAATGTTAATTTGCTATGAAGAAATCATCCTCCATCAGATCTGAGGTTTAACACAGGACCACAGGTTTGTTCACTGCTGAATGATGTTTCAGCAGGCTATACACAAGCAGCAAGTTTGGACATGTTCATGTCTGTGTCTCATCTACACTTGGATGTGTTATAATGACTGATTACAGGCAATATTCGTAATTTCCAACAGAAGATAGAGGCCGGTGAGAATGTTAGTTATAAGCAACAGTTCTGAACTAACTGAATGAATGGCCGATGAATGATGGTGTTAGATGCAGTCATGATGATTCATCCAGTAGTTGTGTCACTAAAAGCCACAACTATCAAACTCATGTCAGTTCTACCATCTGTACAATACTCTGTAACAACATCACCACTAGATGATGAGATAATTTACAAAAGTGAAAGTGAAAACCGTGACCTGCTGAGCTAGGATAAGCATTAAAAGAAAAGTCAGGGCATAGGTGAGACTGACACTAGGAGCAATGAATGTGTAAGGATCTGTCATTTTCTGGACATTTCCTGTTTCATTTTTGAAGAAAATATTAAAATGAATATTTTTGAAATGTGTCTTCCTTGTTTCTTGTCTGGTGTTTTGCTTTCTTTTTGTGCTTTGTTTTTGATTTTACTGTTTTTTTTCTTTTGTTTGTTTGTTTGTTTTTTTTTTTTTTTTTCATCTCATTTATTCTTTGCAGACAATTTTTTTGTTCCTCATTTTTTGTGTCATTAAACTTGTTTTGCACCTGCCTCTGCCTTGTCTCGTATGTATTTTGGGTCCGGCTTGTGTTTCTTGAGCAAATGTGATGAGACTGTCTGTCCATTAGACTCCATTAAATCACTGTTGGGAAAGAATATATACATATAGATAACAGTATATTTATAGACTTATTAAATGACTAAATATATTTTATATACTTAATATTTTGTACTTACTAAAACTTTATATTGTAGTAGACTTTGACATGTGAAAAAGCCAAATATAATTAATAGTTAGATAATTAATTGATAGCATTTATATATTATCTGGTTATATGTTGATAACTTTTAATACCAACCAGATCCTGAGATAAAATAATACAGCAAAAATAGGGGATTTAATAGAGAGTACAAGTAGATTTGCTTGTTTCAGATGGATTTGTTTGTTTCCTTTTGTTGGGCGATCTGTCTGGCTCAAATGTGGTGTCAGCCATTTTGACTCATGTGCTATCCACACGCACTTTATCTCCACTGAAGCTCAGCAGCTGGTGGTGGGAGGCTGAGGGTGAGCCCTCCACTTGTTATAGCAAGCTTCTTAAAATAAGCAGTGTGGACAAAGGTCTCTGTGATAAATGGGAATATAATCATTTCCTATGCCTTTCTCTGGAAAGATCCAGCCACATTTATCATTAAAAAGAAACTAAATATAGAATAAATGTTACTGTGAGAGCGGCCAAGTGTCACAGCCCGCAACACTTAATCAAACAAGCCACTGACTAATGTTTAAGGCTTGTTGATTTTATGGCAGGATTTTCCAACTGAACACTGACTAATCCTAAGCCAGTGTACAGCTCATGCTTAGTTCCTCATCACAGACTTTGGTTTGAACCAGTTTGCACCGGAATCGAGTTGCCTGCCGCTCCTTGTACTGTAATCGCTCATCTAGCACCTCTCCATTTCATTTGCCTCTCTTCTTTCATTTAACCCCTACTGATGTATTCACAAAAACAAGAGTAATATTTAACATCTCAGCAAGCGAGCCACAGCTTGTTGTAGCCACCCAAACAGGGGCGAACTGCTTTCTCTGATCCTTCTGTGACCTTGTTCTGTTATCAATATACATGTTTTTACATGCATGTGAGACGCTGAAGAATTTTAATCATTACACATATTCTGCCCTAAAGGATCCAACATTAAAGCTCTGCTAAGCTCTAATTATCTCTCTCTAACTATCTCTCTTGGAAAGTATTTTCACAGCATTTTGTTATAGTGTGACCCTGCTCCAATACACACCCCTCCACCTCTATGACTTCCTCTCTGTGTGGTTACTATCCTCCAGGCTGGAAGGCTGTCTGCCACAGTGTCTGTTCACATCAAAGCCCTCAGCGTTTCTTAGGCTGATGAAAGGCAGGAAGAGGGTGGGAGAGCACAGGCCCAGGTCCAGCACTGCACACAGCTGCCAACACAGCCAAGACGGACAAGACAACTGCCCTAATGTTTAGCTTTCTTTTCCTTAACAATCGGAGTGCCCTAAAAGGAAAAAGAGGGCTAATAAAAAAGCTGCCTGGTGTGAGAAACACGAGCCAAACAAAGGGGACAGCTGCAGGATGAAAGAGCAAAAACAGACAGTGAGATTAACGAACTGAGATAAAGTTAGAGATTAAAAGATGTGTCAACTGTGACCTGTGTAACCTGAGCTGAGTAAAAGTCATGAATGTTCTCAAAAAGGGATTTTAGTATAAAATACAAGTGATAACAACCCTACTAAGTTAACTACAATGTAAGATTGAGTTGTACTTGTAGTTGTATTACCTGGTACATTTTATTCATTTATTTATTTATTTCAAAATCTCACACACGTCATTTAAATGTGTCAAATATAAGAAGGAAAAAATCTTGTAATTTATGTGTGGGTTGAAACAGACTAAGCATCCGACTGTTGGTGACGTGGAATAATTTGTCTTTTACTAGTCACGGGAGGTTATACGGCAAAGAATGGTGCTGCGCCTCTGAGTGACTGATACTTGAGCTTCCCGTATCTCTCAGCACATGTGAGAAGCGCCCACAGTCAGATGTCGTCATGCACAACAACCCAGGGAACTGGTTTGAGCCGGTAGAGGGACTATCAGAGCAAGCAGATTAGCACTCGAGTGATGTGTGTGTCTGTAGCCAAGCCTGCATACACACCCGACCACTGAACAAATACTGCCCATAGAAGAGAATAGCCTACAGTGGATTTAGGTGTAGCAGTGGTTATAATGTTTGTGTGATGGAGGTAGTTTACCCATTTGGCCTTGAAGGTAAAGAATCAGAGGGTGGGGAAGCGAAGCCTCCTGTCGTCTAACACCCTGTAATGCTACTTACACCAGCTCTTATCTGATGACTCCAACATAAACACACCACAAAGAGAGAGCCATCCACCCCACCCCCACCCTCACAGACAAACCTGAGCCAAACTGGTTCACACCGGTCTGATGAGACACACAACACACAGAGGGAAACCCAGTGAAGGTTAACCACTTCCTCTCATGAGTAACTCTGTTCCCTTCAACCAGCCACTATTGCGTCAGGATGGATGGCAACACAGGCACAAATTATCTCACTATGTGGTTTCATGTACTGGGAAATAAATGTCAAGTTAATCTTGGATCACATGAGTCAAAAGACAATGAATCCCTCTGCACTAACGTTACTGGCATGGGGTCAACACTTTTGCTTGCTTTGTTTGTGCTGGTGAGTCGAAGGGTTTCCCTCTTTATGACCACGGTTATGGTTGGTGAACAGCATATGGGAAAAAAGATCATGATGATGTTGGATCCAGATTCATCGCATTTATAAAAAACCAAAATAAAAAGATTTGACTGCTGTGATCTTACACTACTCTCCTTTCTGTTCTCAAATTGCCTGAAGATGTTTTTTCTTTGTTGTGGTTTAACTCTTTACTAACATGATAACGATCAACACATGAGTGTTTCTATAGCCTGTAAGGCCACAGCATAGAAGCAGAATTAAAACAATCAGCCTCCACTCCATTAACCTCATATGACCTGATGTGATGAGCAGTAAGGGCATCATTGACAAAAACTGTTGTGTAAAAAGGACAAAGGGAGATTCAGCTTTTAGATACCATCCAATAATTTATTAAAAACCAAACATTGGAGAACATGATAAATGCAGATCATTATTGTGCTCTGACATTGTTGTGACAGTAACACATTAGTGGCCACTAATGAGTAGTGTTCATATAACACATAAAACACAGTGTAGTTGAAAGACAAGGCATGTGTTCAGTAGGCAGGTTGTTCGGCACTGTAATTTCTCATATTGCAGTTGTGCACAAGCATCAGCGCAGTGATGCGCGGATGCAAGAGGCGCTGCTTCACAGTCACGCATCCACAGGAATACATTCATCCATTCAAGTCTCCAGGAAGACTGAATGTCCTTAATATTCCCAGTTAGTTCATCTGACTCCGTCCGCTCCAGGCAGGACTCTGCGCTGCTGCCTCTGTCCCTGAGGCCGCAGCTGCTGCATGATGCCCTCCGGGCGGCTGCACTCTCCACGCAAGACGCGCCTTTCCAGGCGACAGGTGAGCCGCACCTGCGGCTGTAACCCAGTGCTGGGAGTGTTTTCACATTCGGCTCACACATGAGCCACAAAGAAGCACAGGCGGTAACAGACTGGTGAACCTCGTCATCGCAGGTTGAGCAGCTGTCGAACCATCCCCGCGATCTGGAGGAACTTGTCTTTCTTCCGCTGCTTCAGAGCCATCAAGGCCCGCGCAGTCTCCTCCGGGTCCTGAGAGTATGAGAAGATGCTCCTCACTCTCTCCTCTGCCTTCATGTCGCCCGTTTTCTGGAAGAGTTTCATCAGCGCGTCCTGGTTGACGTTCTCGAAAATGTTGGCCACGGCTTTCTTTCTGTGCGCCGTGTCGAACTTGTTGCCGTTGACGGAGGGGCTGACCCTGCGGCACTCAGAAGACACGTAGGTCGTCATTTTGTCTCTTAATTTCTGGCGATGGTTGGTTTCTCTGCTCCAAGTGTGGCCCTCCAACTCTGCGGATGAGTTGCCAGGTGCGCACCGTGTGGCTGGAGCGGGTGGCAGCTGTGGCTGTTCAGTGAATGTGTGCAGACGAACGGAGCCGTGCGCATTTATAGCGCTGAGTGGAGCTGCGCTCAGCCAGGACGCGCCTCGGCTGTGACATCAGCCGTCGCGAGGCAGACACAGGCGCCACCCCTCTGCTGCTGCACGGTCTGAATAACACAACCGCGTTGTAAACATCACTCCTGCCTACAGTCTGATGGCACAATTTGAGAGCCGTTCATCACAGGAGGACCAGTGCTCCTGTGTGTCGTTCATTATTATTTCTAAATATTCATAAATAAGCGTTTTTAACAGCTCCACAGCTTTGGCGAAAAGTAGCTTCAGTCCACTGAAAACACGATGAAACATGATGGTGTGTTTAACATATTGTCGGATGAAGTAGTTTATAATAAAGTTGTTAGGGTAAACTCAGAGACCTGTTTATTGTGTGGACCTCGTTTTATTGGCTGTGACTTTGCTGCAAATATCTTCCAACTACTGAATCGTGCAGAGGATTTGACAATAATATTTTTACTTCTTATTTTTAACTCACACTCACACTGTGAGAAGGTGGAAAATAGATTTTTTTTTTTTGTAACATATGACTGTGAGACTCACAGTCATATGTATGTATTTTCCACCTTTCCAAGTGTTACTTTTAGAAACATAATTCATCACCTAAGTGTTTTTAGGGTTGTGACCGAAACGGCTTCAGAAGATTATATCTTCCTTTTCCAGTTAATAGGGCTAAAAATATTTGCCTTATATTTTGGCCTCAGATGGGAGAGTTATGAGTTGTGTTTATAAGTGGAGTTGACCCGTAGCCCACGCTGCCTGCTGATCTGAGCTGATAAGGATGCAAGGCGTTTCCCCCAGAGACACTGCTTATAAACAACATCGTGTCAGGCTCATGCTTTGCTAAAAAATTAGCATTTGCCTAAAAATGTCCCTACTGTGACTGTCGCAGCAGACTGGTGCCTTATATGGACAAAGACAGTCAGGAACAACAGCCACAAATGGCTCAGGAAGTGTATTTCTCTCTGCAAAATGAGGCTTATGCACGGTATGCCTGGCATGTGGCACTGACTTTGTTTGCTGAGTTGAACAATAAAGTAAAGGTCCTCACTGAAGCCGCAGTGAAACAATACCCAGACCCTCGTTGACAGCTTTGTTTTCCAGGACTGAACAATGTGTCGCCACAGGATACCTGTCTTGTCTTGAGCTGGCATGACACTTACGACTGGAGACAAAGACATGTCTCCATGTCGTTGCACTTCCATACAGAAAAAAGTGTTGGTTGGTGGAAATGGCATATTTATGACCCCAAAGTTGTCCCTAAGGCCCCAGAGACGAGCAAAGCACAATGAGATTTCAGCAGGAGGCCGGAAACTGTAGCCTTGAGCTGCTGACCCTGTTCTCCTGTCCACACCAAGCATTCCCTCTTCATCATTACAAAAGGGCCGTGAAGTCTCAGTGGGGTCAAACCTCTGTCATCTCTTTCCCCCTGGAGAGAGATTCTCAGGAGACAGTTGGTTGACTCCCTCATATATCCCTGACAGATAAGACCTCCACTCTGCTTCAAAAGTGAATAATCACACTCCCAAATGTCCCTAAAATAGAATCTAGCCACAAATAAAAGAAGACAGCAGGCTGAGCCCTCTTGATTAAGTAACACAATCAGTCGTCAGCTTTATCTTTCAACCCATTTTTCTGTCTTTGCCTCCTCACTTTCTTTGTTTATGTTTGTTTTTCTGAAAGCAAGTCCACATTATTTGTTACGAGACAATGGTGTGAGATGTTTTGAGCTGTATAAAGGTGATAGTCGTCCTTAGCATACAATCTCTTTCTGCTTTATGTTACGACAGGTTGTTATCATGTGTGATCACCTCACAGACAGGCAGGTTTACATAACGCTGCAGGCACATTAAATATTTTACAGCCGCTTGACTTGGAGCCAGTGTTTTCTATCTAACATGGAGGTCCATGATAACGCTACAGTAAGAGCAATATATACAAGGTAGGTTTAAAGTTTGCAGGACTGCGCTGCTGTGTTGTATCTGTGCTTGAATTAGTAGCCTGATATCATTCTCATGTTTGCATAGAAAATATGATGCTGCTGGAAGTGGGAAACTCTCCACTTGCTTCTTCTTTTGTAATACGCACATTCGACATCATTCAAAGGCTGTGGATATTGAGAGGGGAAACAGAAGTTGTTCTGGTGAGACTTTGACCCTTTGAGTCCACAGAAAATAGAGAAATCCTGACATGGCCTTATTAGGTATATGAGGACAATATAAATCTTCTGGTCAGTTTATCATCATATTCCAGTTAAATGATAAAATTACTTTGAATTTACAGCTGTTAGACCTTATTGGAATTGCTGGCAGCTTCACGGTTCTTATGTAACTTCAGCATAGGACGGGAAGGACATCTGGGGAGGGTGGGAGTATCTAGGGGCTGATGTTTGTGTGTTGAGACAGGCTTCACAATGGTGGAAGATAAACATAACTCTGATTTAACTGGCACTGTTGGTAACATGCCTGGTTGCTTGACGGTAACACAGATGACCTCTGACCCACTAAAAAAAAAAAACTGAACTAATCGTTGTAAAAAAGAATTTCAAATAAATCTTTGAATGAATCATAATGTAATAAGAATCCAATTTTCCAGAAAAGGGCAGCATGGAGTGGTGCTAAACCCAGCATAGCTCAGATCTTTTTTTTTTAGCACTGTCAGACTAAATTTTAAAATACTCTTAATTTCACTTAATTCTATAGATGTGCAGGTACATCAGAACCTGCAGATGTTCCCTTTATGCTCTGCTCATTTCTCACATATATGCACCTACATGATCAAAATAAGCTCCACCTCAAGTGAACTGCTCTGAACCCAAAGTGGACAGGAACATATGGAGCAGCATCAGGGCCACAGTAGGCCAGGTGGCAATAGTTGCATGCAAAGCAGAGTTCATGTTTCTTCTTCCCTCACTTGATTATGCAGATTAAATGACCTAACACTGAACTAGTATACACACCACAACAAAGCAGGGTACCATTGCAGTGAACCGGATCAGTCCAGCTGTGGCTGGATTCACGGCTGAGTGCGCCACAGGGGCCCTGAGGCAACGGTACTGTACATCCGTCCATGTGAGGCTCTTCAGTCAAGACTGCGAACTGTGCATGCAACTGTGCCCCACTGGATCAAATGGATCAAATTAAGGCCACTGGTTAAAAGATTGATTGGTGAAGGATGGGAAGGTTTGTTGTTGTCTACAGTGGAGATTAAGTCTTCAACATAAAACTTTAGATGTTTGTCTGAAATACTTCAGCAGCTTTTGGACATAACATTTCTGACATTCATGTTTGACATTCCCCAGAGGATGAATCTCATTGATACCAGCAGTCAAAGTTTTTTACTTATTTAGTGAGTTTGACGTCTATGCCACATGTACATGCCGTGATCAGCAGAACTGATCACCAGCTCTGCTGATGGATGACTTTTCATGAAGTGGAATGAAAATGGTCCAAAGACAATGTAAACAAGTGATTTTGTTATCTCTGTCCCTGCTGAAAACATCGCACCCACAAGCCTTCCTCCTCACAACAATTTATTTATTCTCTGTTAACTTTTTTATTTCCTGTTAATCTATATTTTGTGATGTGTTTATGCTGGCAAACAGATAAATTTCCCCTTGTGGGACAAATAAAAATATTCTATTCTATTCTGTTCTGTTCTATATACACAAGACACATGATAACAACCAGGTATGTACTCAAAAGGATTACCCTCATGTCAGCACAGTTCAAAGCTTAGAAGTCAGCATGGAGACCAAAACAGCTATAAAACACACACATACATATACACCCACATACATTGTTACAGTTTCTGTTTATTGTGATCACATTACCATGCTCACCAGCTCACCCTTCACACCTGGGAGAGGTAACCTGGAGTCGCCACTGCTGGCAGCTTAGCATTAGCTCAGATATCTCACTATCTCCTTGACAGTAAAGATGAGACAGCAAGGGTCCTTCTTGTTGTCCTCCAGTAAGAGTGGGCAGGGACAGGGAGGAGACTGCTAATGTTTGACTGGGTCACCATAACACTGCAGCAGCAAACAAGCAGTGAGTCAGTGCTATGTCCTGTTATATAGTGGGGGCAGAGACAGTTGCTATGGTACTGAGCCGAGTCTCACACGCTACTCAGGAATAATCAGACCGCATGGTGTTCTTAAAGTTGGCAGTTTTTATACACAAACATTTGACATAATAGTTTTAGGGACTTAACTAAAGTGGACAAAATTAATCATCACTCATCAGCCTTACGTACAACGTTCTCTTACGTACAACGTTCTCTTACGCATGTGAATTCAACTGCTTATTCGAACACTCATTCAGTCGTCCAGCTGCCTCTCTACCACATACATAGATGAACAGATGTGAGTTGCCAATTGTGCTGACCCTGTATTTAAGTTTTTGATGTGGTTTGGTCCTGCGCCATGTAGAGGAAAGCGCTGGAGCCAGCCAACAGCAGGCCCATTGTTCATCATAGTGGGAGGGCGAGGTCATATTGGAGACCAAATGGAGAAACACGCAAATCTGAACTGACGAGCAAATTATCTACGGTTAAGGCCTTTAGCAATCTAAGCACATAGGCCCTTTGACTGGAAGTGTCATGGTGAGTGTATCCATGTGTCCAGTCTGGAGTTTGTGACGACTAACAATAAGCTATGATCAATATTAGAGTGAACTGTTTTCAGTCAAGACTGGGTCTTTTGTGTGATGTCCGCAGCCCCCAGACTGTATCAAACAGGGAGGTACCATGTATAAATATCTCTGTCTGTGCACAGTTAGTCTAAGCTTCTCTATCAGAGTGTTTTGCTTTATGTATGAGACTGCTCCTTGTTGTACACAAATGAAACTGCAAAGACAACTCAGCGGATTTTGAAATAGAGATTTCCACAAGTTCCACGAGTTTCACAGGGGCTCTTCCCTCATCACAAATCTTACACATGGCAATCATGAAAGTGATTCATGCTCTTTTATGAGAGGAGGTACCACAAACAGACTGGCCCTCAGTTACACAATTAATCTCCTGCTCATCCAAAGAGAAAAACATCACTCATAAAACACAATGCAGCTCCTATTTACTGCCATCAGACATGAGAATAGAGCTGAGTTGATATAGACTCAAGGGATAAGACTAGCTTTGAGAAGTTCTTCCTGGTGCACAGTTCCACTTTCTGGCCTCCAAAACAAAACCAACGGCTCAAAAACAGACCTGATCTGGTTTGGATGTGCTTAGTCAGACATGTCCGAATTACATGAAGCCACAGAACAGTCAGTAAAGAAAGTGCTCCATCTGTAAAATGCATTAGTCATGCAACTAGACAGATTAAGAGGAAGCTAGTCTTTTAGGAAATTCTCTGAGCTCAGGGAGCTTTAAAAGTGCTTAGTGCAGTGGCCTGGACATGAAACTGAGAGCCATGACTAGTTTCAACTTCAGACTGGTTCAAACCGGTCTGCTGGTGAGAGAAATCACTTAGTGGATAACTTCACTCACCACTTGGGTCTTCTGTCTCTACATGATAGGGGATATCAGCCAAGTAAATCAAATGCAAACCTCTCATCCAAGTTTTGGCCTCTTCACCTCATGTGAAATACATCTTACAATTTGTGACATCAACAACAAAGAGGAGAGAGCAGGGGGCTGACAGATAAATAAAGTAGGTCAACAGTCACTCCGTCCTTTCACATAGCAGCACTACAGAGTCATTAGACTCACAGCTCAGCATTACAATGAAGGAATTGTGAATAGACCCACTACTTCATTACAGATGCTTTGATATCAATTCACCATAGTGCACTTTTTTTTTTTTTTTTTGCTAACCATTCACACACATTTAACAACACACAAGAACTTGTGTGGATACCCCTCATTATTGTGGGGTTTTGTATCTTAGCCTAAGGACACACAAAAATGGAGACCCGAGGAGAACAGAATTGAGCTACTGACCTTCTGATTAGTGGACAAATTTCTCTAACTCCTGAGTGTCCATGGTTTGCTGCAGAGAGAGAGGAGCAGGCAGGTGTAAACACATCGTAAAGCTGTCAACAACATCTCTCCAGCCACGCTGACCAACGTACTTTCATACAGCTGTTCAGAAACGACTGCAGAGGAGATGAGGAGTGGAAACTAAACAAGCCAAGAACAGCTCAAAGACCTGACTCTAATATACCAGTTCAAACATCTGACATGCAGACAATGATTCATCTGAGTCTTTCTGCAGAGATGGCATCAAAGAAACACAAAAGAGACTATGTGATGATGACTATATCTCTACTTCAAGTTAACAGTTATATGGTACTCAGCTCTAAAGCTTTTCTAATAAAGCTCAAAAGAACGAAGATGTTAAGTGAATACAAGTTAGCTGATATTCTCTGAGCAGATGTGTGCTGGTTCCACACAGATCTGCTGTATGGATATGCAGTGTCTTGCAGAACTTTAGCAGGATCACAGTTTACACTATTATACTTTGTGTGTGCACTCCATAAAGTCACTTTTATCCTGAGAGGACCAATGGATGGGTGGCTCACAGCCAGATAAGCAGAGAAGGTACCTTACATGGCCTCAGTGCTCAAGCACTACAACCTGACCATAACTGTGAGAGCCCACTACAGGCAGTCCAGGTTCACTGCAGTTGGGTGCTTATAAAATGACGAGATCGCCCTCTGCTGGTGGTGTTTCAATACTGCAAATGTAACATGTTTGTGTGGCTGCACTGTCAAAATCACCAGAGTTTAGACAACAGTGCAAGACACAGATCTCTGACCATTTTTACTTGCATCCCCAATTTATGGCAAGTAAAAAACACTTTCACAACCATGAGCACCTAAATATATCTCAAGTACAATAGTCATCTTTGGAGGATAGTGGAGTAGACATAAAAATAAAGGTAAAAGTATGTCAAACTACATTTACATACATTTATTGCATAAATGTCCATAGCTCATTTTACTTTTCAGTAGGTAACCTTAAATTTTCATTTAATGACAGAATCAACTTAATATGATTTATTATTTGGATTTATTTTTATTTTCTGCACATATTCAATCATTCTGTGTTGTCCATATTTTCTTTGTATGTCATGTATAACAGGTTGCACGAGGCCTGTTGTGGCTGCAGGAGGCGCTGTGTGATAAACTGGTGACTGGTGTCTCGTCAACTTTGATACATTTTGTCCAGAGAGTTCAGCAAAATTATAGGAGTGCGATTCTGAATTTTGACAAACTTTCATGATGTTGTATTTCACTGATTATTAGTGCTGGTCATTTTGTGTGTAAATAGTAGGAACAAGATGAATACTTTACACTATCTACATAAAATAAAATGTTATAGTACAACCCAGTGGTACTACCAGTATTGGGTCTCTCTGTTATATATTACTAAATGTAAAGTGCCTTGAAATAAATGTCTTTATGATTTGGTGCTATATAAATAAAACTAACCCTATCTACTACCACTGTCTCTCTCTTTCTCTCTCTCTTCTTTACAATATAACAAAATAAAGCTCACAAAATGTGGAGGAGGGTAGGGAAAAAGGGTGTGTGCCAAACAGATGACATTGGTAAACCAAAAGTGGGCCTGTCTCACGGGGCAGCAACTAACAATGAAATCAAACAACAAAAACTGCCTCACTATCTTGTCTAACAAAAGGTGGAACCAAAACATACAGGAGGTGGCACTGGCCCAGCCTGGGCACGTAACATTACATGTGATATGAAAGCATGTCTTTAATTTTTAGGTTAAATATCTTCCTCACTCTCATCATTATCATTATCACATCACACTTCTACTTCCTGGAGAGTGACACACAGTTTTTGCATCTATCAGCTGATCCTGATGTGCCTCAGAGGTCCCACCTTTGCCTGGAGCTACAGGACAAATGGATTCAAAGAAACAGCAGAAGGTCTGTGCAGGGTTTTGTCTGGCAGGAAAGAAAATCACAGACTCCTCTCTCAAACCCATTCTGCTACAGAGAACATATGCTTTCAAAGATAAAATGTGACATATTTAGTAGAGACAGACAGATATAAGTGTAATAAGTGTAAGTATTTAACTGCTCTGAACAAAGCCAGGTATGGAATGAATCTTATTCACAGGCTACACACTGCACTCTGAGTAGCACCTAGTTGGTACATCTATTATCATTACCCTCATTATCAGGCTGTGTGTAGTCCATAGACTGTATAAAAACAAGGTGCAGCTTTTATGAATGCTAGTTGCTTCCCATGTGGCAAGTAGTGATATTGAGGCCACTTGTTGCAATAAAGCCAGCATGAATCTGCCTTTGTGATGTTTACAGATATCACAGTAGCTTTGATAATGGATCAGGAACAGGTCTGGTAATGATGTTTGCCTTTGCTACATACTGATATGGCTTGGGTGCTGCTTACTTCAAAAAAGCGATTGTGTTTATTTTGTGATTAAAGTCATGGCTGTTGGTTATGTGTCAGCAAGCTCCAGTTTGTGACTGTACTGCTGCCCCCTCCCTTTGAGAGCTTGGCTTCCACAGAATTTGAATTTGATTTTCATTCTGATGAATTTTCACCTTCATCTTCAAGCTGTCAACAACATCAACAACATCTACTGAAGGATGTATGGTACAGCTATTCTGGAATGACTACAACTAAACAAGGCATGAACAGCTCAAGGATCTGACAGGAATACGCTGCCTCAAATATCTGGCATGCACGCATATGGAAAATTCAGATACAGGGCATGTATGCTGAAACCTGTAATGATATGCACATTACAACAGTTGACCTGTTTACCAGCTTCATATGCTGCCACAGGAGAGATGCTCAGGACATGCTTCCTGTGTGTGGACCTCAGTGCCAGGTTTCTCGGCTACCTGAATGTGCCTACCACAGTTCTGCTGTGTGAAACAGTCCCATAGTCTACTGTATCAGTTAGTGAAAGTGATTCTCATTTGTCATTGAGCACACAACACATCATACACACAATGACATTTGACCTCTGCATTTAATCCATCACACACGTAAGCAAGGGGCAGCCATATAGCACCAGGAGAACAGCATGTGGGGAAGGTACCTTGCTATGGGTACCTCAGTGGGACCTTGGCAGTTGGTGGACCTGCAACCTTCAGGACGCAAGTTTACTTTCTTAAGCACCAGGCCACCAGTGCCCCAGTTAAAGCTCACAACCACCATGTAGCTATTCAACAAGATAACACTTTTCAGAAGTCAGTAGCACTCATTACTCACACTTCACCTTGCAAGAAATGTATGTAATGCCCCTTCTAACCATGGCGAACTTCTACTGCTGCACTACTGAAAGCGTCCTGCTGACTAGATGCATCATAATGTGGATGGGGAACCTGTCTACTCACAACCACATACTAAAAATAATGGTCAGGACTGCGTTCAAAATCATAGGAGAATGACTTCCACCACAGCATCTATACCACCTGCAGTAGTACTGAAACTATCATCACACCTGCCACCCTACTCATTCTCTCTTCTCCCTTTTATTACTCTTTTTCATTACTATACCATTATTATCACTACTGTCTTTCTTTAATACTGTTAATTAGCAGCTCCAGCTAACAACTTACACATTTCTGCATCTATACTACACTTGAATAATCTATACTGTTATTTTTCTTTACCTTCTTCACATTCCTTCCATTATATTTAGCTTGTACAGATCTACCATAGTTTGTAGAGGCTTTTCTCTAAACAATTATATGATTTTATGGATGATAAAATTAACAACAAGCATGTCACATTTGGCTGCAGCTGCCAACATCATATCCAGTAACTTTAACCTTGTTTATTGCTGAGAGCTTGTTTGTTGTGGTGGTTCTGTCTTAGCACAGTCCTGACATCATATAGCTTAATCTTCACCTGTTCTTCATTGATCTGTTTTCAATCTATTGATAACCTTACTGGCGGCAACAATGTATCTATGTGTTGCCAACCAGATGAGTCTGCTGGTTGATGTGATGATGATGTTGATTCATTGTTGCATGTGTTTGGCTTTGTGATGTCAGATAATATTGTAGACTACTCAGCACAAGTAAAACTATACAGTTAAATAAATACAAAATTTCAAAGCAACTCAAGCAAATGCATGGCAAGCCATACGAATGGAGGTTCAGATGGTGGGTGAGAAATGGAATTTCTGGTATGCTCTGTGGTTTTGATGTGTACCAAGGAAGTGTCACACCAGTACACACCAAATCTAAATTTGAACTGTTAGGTGACATTGTGATTATTCCACGTTGATTACTCCACTCCTCCACGTTGAAATTAAAATATCAAGACAGATGGCTACTTTAGAATAGAATCCATTACAAAGAAACAGATGGACAGATGCAATTACCCAAGTGCAACCTTGAGGATGAGCCTGGATGAAACCATCTTCAGTGATGGTGATGATGATAGTAAGAAGAAGAATCCTTAATATTAGCAGTTTCATCCTATAGCAGCTTAACTAAGGGATGGTTCAGGCTCATAAATGGAGAGCTTGTAAAACAAACAAACAAAAAAGCACTCTCTCCAAAGCTAGGTTTCTATTTCCATTTAAGGAAATGTTGAAAAGGGTTAGGAGGCTACATATATACATACATACATACACAAACACACACACACACACACACACACACACACAGACAGAGAGAGAGAGAGAGAGAGAGAGACCTGGAGTTGTATCTCAATGGGACATAAAACATAAAAAAAAAAAAAATACAAAATGAATTGGCTGAGTAGTATCACGTGGGTCGCATTATAATGCACAGGAATAATAATTGGTTTGCGATTCTTGCATATTTACAGTGACTGTCGTAAAAGAAGAATAAGTCACACACATTTAATTAGTGCTACCGTAATTATTATACAAGTTGCGCGGGTTGAAATCGATACAGTCTGTCAAAAAAAAAGCGTAAACCAGCGTCCGGGCTCAAGTGACGATTTTCTGTTCTATTCACAGTGTTATCAAATTATATGCTAACCCAACACCCTACTGTACACCCATCATCACCTGTGTATTGTAAGTTGTCTCAGGTAACTGGTTCTAATATTGAAGCCGGGCATTAAACCCCTAGTGTATTTGTGTTAAGATGTACATTTCTGTTGGGACCAGTCTTCTTTGTCTTTCTTTACATTGTGCTGTTAGCTGTAGATTTAGATAGATAAAATAAATGTAAAACTGCTAGAAATAAGTCAGTAAACAATTAATGATCAACACTGATTAACATTGATCTGCAGGATCAGGATCTACAAGGTATGGACAGTGACTCCTTCACTGTACACATGTGCATTTGAGAGTTGTAGTCACTATGTGACTTTAACTCCACCATGCTCCACCTACTGAAACTCACACTCTGACCCTGTGTCCTGAATTGTCCCAGTCTACCAAAGAGGGAGTGTGCACATTGGCTTTATTGTCCTCTGACGCTTCGTCTCAGCTGTTATCCAAGCATGTGTCCAGTGGGTGAGGAACGGACAAGCAGGGCAGCAGCATCCACAGGCTTTTACTTTTATGGTGTGTTTGGCAAATATTAGAAAACTTATGACGCAGTGATGACAGCATGACAAGTGATGCATGTGGAAATTACTATATATCTTAAGTACTGTGAGTCAGACAGACAACTAAAGGAAAACCACAGATTTATTGCCTTATGCAATAAATCTTATGCAAAAGAAGAAAAGCTGCTAAAACGTATTTAACAACAAGGTAGGGGAAGTAAAACTAGCCTGCAGCCACTGCTGTGTACATCATTGTGTTGTTGTGACTGTTGTGAAATTGTGTGTCAAGAAGCTTGATGTGAAACATTGCGCGATCACAGTTCCAGCAGTATTTTTCCTGCATTCTTTAAGAACAGCAGGGGCGTGTTCAGGCTGGTTGTGAATTTGGTGTAAGCTTATTGTCAATGAGGAAGTGCCTGTGACAGGTTCAGGAGGGCTGGCGAAGGTGTGGCCACATATACAACATGCAGCTAGTCCAACATAAAACCTGATCACATCTCTGATCTACTCTGTTACAGTGACTGTCTACACTTGGACAATGACTCCTACTCTCCTATTGTGGATTCTCATTCTAAATGCCTCGCTCAAGCCTTCAGGTGAGTCACGGATAGTGTTACCTCCACTCAGCACAGAGGCTAATTAATTACTAAAGGCCAACTTTATCTTGCGCTTCATTCAAACTACTTTAAGTTGGGTTTTAAGTATCATGTAAGTTTCTGTTCCACTGGACATAAATAATGTAATGTTCGATAAATGACTGTGAAGATTCTGTCAAGATTTTACTTCCAGTAGTTTGATAGTAGCTAATATATGTCACTGCCTGAAATCATGAGGGATGTTGCTTAACTGGAGTTCAATTCAGCAGTAGGTGTTGATAGTGAGTATGTCCCGGACCTGTCGCATCTGCTTGTGCAAGATATGATTATGAGAAAATATTCAAGCTCATTAACTGTGTACATGAGAACTGATGTCCTGGTGTCGTGGTGATGTTGTTGCTGTAACAGCAGGAAATACTTTAAATATGTTTCAGCTGTTGTGACACACTTGTGAGAGCCGGACTTTGGTTCACAACAAAGGCAACGCCCTCTTAAGTGCTGCTGCATACCTGGTCGTCACGTATCTATGACTCAGAGTGTCTTAGTCACTTCCTTTCAAAGTTAAGGTGACACAAATTTGGAAAAATAAATTGCATAAATAACGTACATATTACGGTTTGATGCTGTTTGTGGTGATGTCATAATCATGAAATGGTGAAATAGGAAGATAAGGAGGATAAGTAGATTCATTACTTTACTTATTAACAGTCTGATTCCACCACGCACAAATATATAGTTAGTCTTACACATTTCACACAAATCTGATAGCATGAGAGCCACAACAATCTGTAGCAGCAGACACAACCCTTCATCTTGGTTCCGTGTGGCTGATTTTTGCCTTTGCATATCAGACATTTTCAGTCTGCAGAGGTGATGTGGAGGAAATGGATGAAAAACGTAGGAAACTAAAAACAGTGATAATTTCTCTTTCTCTGCTTTCATCTCACTAATCCTATGAACGAACACTACCAACAATGTGGGTTTGATTTCAGAAGTGAGGATGTCCAGACATTATAGTCTTTTTGGGATCAGAAATGGTTTATTAATCAAATCTGTCCTTTTCATCTGATCTAATCTAATCCTAAATGTGTATTTTACTGTTACAGTTAAATTAATTCAGCACAGATAACCATAATGAAACAGTTGGATGAGAGATGGTGGTATATTCATCTTTATCACAAGCAGCTCTACACTTCATTGTCTTAACTGGTTCAAATGTCCATTCACGGAATAGTAACAGACTAGTTGCTTTTTAGCGTAGTGTCTACCAGTAATCAGTCTGCTAATGGACCCAACAAGGATGGACAGTGTTTGATTGTTTTAGTGAGAGGGACAGAAACAGCCCAAACACAGTGTGCTTAACATAACATACTCACATACTCTCTTTGTGCTCCTCTTCATGGACTTATCAAAGGATCTCTTCACTGTGCAGTGGTTACCATCGCAGAGATTCAGCTTCCGTGTTGATACTGAATACACCTCATATTAATGTGTCATGGGTTATTAACCTGGGACAGTAGAAAATGACATAATTACTGCACTGGTAGCTCGAACCCAGGCAGAAACTGCAACAGGTTCACATGAATCTGATCCTTGTTCTGTGAAGACTGATTTTAGACTGATTGATAAAAATCGATAATTGTACAACCATAGTCATTTCACCTACAGATGTATTTTTTTTCTAAAGATGTGAAGTCTGCAAAATTAATTTCTTCACAATGAAATGACAGGAAGTGTCAGGACGTCACAGACGGAAAAGCTTGCAAAGCAAAGCTTTAATTCATTCCTAAAAAAAAATTAAATCAAATTGAAAATACTGACTCTCTCCTTAAACTACTGAGATGTTGTAAACTACTTCAGATGCCAAGTAAAAAACACAGTCAAACTGCTCTCCATTCTTACTATTTACACAATCATACAGTTTTTGTATAAAGTAGCTGAAAGTCCCTCTTGAGTGGAAGAAAATGACTTTGGTAGAAGTGCAAGTCATCAACTAGAATGCTACTAAAATAAAAGTCTTAAAGTATCTTTTATTTACTGTACTTATGTATGACAAGTAATCTAAAATATTGAATACTGATAAATTTTCAAAGTAAAAGTAAAACTCAATTTAAGTACAGATACTCCAAAAATGTGTAAGTATTACTTTGTTACTATATAACACTGCAATCATATGAATATATTGTTTCAATAAGTAACATTGTACTGTATCTCCCCAGAAAACCATCAACATGATTTTGAGCAGGTGAAGCACTACGAGGTGGTTCGACCCGTCAGACTTCACACAGTCAGGAAAAGACATGCGGAGGTACATCACATGTATATAGTCACAGTGGTTGTGGTGTCGATTACAGAGAAATGTAAAAATAACTGATGCTTTCAACAGAACCACAGACCAGAGACTGTCAAATACGCAATGACTGTGGGTGGAAAAGACATTGAAATACACCTAGAAAGAAATGAGTATGTTTTTACTTTTAAAGGCTTGTTTGTTTTACTAGCGTGCAAATCATCATGGATGAAATGAAATGACTGTCTGTCTTTGTATCTTCAGTGAATTACTCACCAAAGAATACACTGAAACTTTTTACCAAAAAGATGGAACTCAAGTCACCACTACCCCAAATAATATTGTAAGTATTTGCATGTGTTGGAAGTTTCACTTCCACATACACACAGAAGTAAAACCACAATGTCTGATGAGTTTAAAATGCACATCATTTTCACATTTGACAGGATCATTGCTACTATCATGGGAGAATAGTGAATGACAGCGAGTCGTCTGTTAGCATCAGCACCTGTGATGGACTCAGGTGAGCCCTCAAACCGCCCCTCTCTGTCTTTCTGACACTAACTGTGAAAACATGAACTTAGTAACTTCCATTCACCTTACAACAGAATCAGTGGAGACACTATCAGGAACAATTCCTTTCTCTAAGGAAGTGAGCAGAACAATCACCAGGCACTGATCACCAATGAACATTCTTTTAATTTAACCACTTAACATCTGAGCAAATAGATTAGTCTGTTAAGCCTCTAAATATCATCAGCTAGTCATTGTAACCTTCAGTGGGTTTATCAGTTAAAACAATTAGCTAAATGAGCTATATATCTTCCTGCTTCTGGTTTAGACCTAAAAGTAGTAGTATGATTTTCTTCTAGGGGTTACTTCAGAACATCTGCCCAGAGGTACCTGATTGAGCCCCTGTCTGGTAGTGATGATGCAGATCATGCAGTGAAGACATTCAGCGAAAAGGACCCCCCGCCGCGGGTGTGCGGTGTCACCAACACCAGCTGGAGTGAGGACTTCGAACCACCGACCAGCCGCAGCCGCTCCAGAGCAGCGGTACCAACATCACTTTTATAATATGCTACAGTCAGATATATGAGCTGATGTAATTCAGGTCAACTCAAGTTTTATTCTGTTGTCATCTAGGGTAGATCCATCTTGCATCAACAGAAATACATTGAGCTCTACCTTGTTGCTGATAACCGTGCGGTAAGTTCTACTGTACACACGCAAAGTTATAGGAATATAATTATAGGAAAATACATGAGTTGTAATAGAAACATCACTTCTGGACCAATCGATTTGGTCATAATAGTATATTGTTACCTTTGTCAGTGTCACTGTATCATGATGAATTATGTGTCTCATGTTTTAGTATGAGAAGATGAAGAAAAGCAAGACAGAGCTCAGAAAGAGGATATTTGAAATTGTCAATTATGTCAACATGGTGAGTCAGTGCTTTTGGTATTTCTTAATGACTTGTCCACATGTCCACTGTCAGAAGGCATCAGTCATCAGTCTCTAGATCATGTTTTCAAGTTTTCTGGTGGCCTCTTGTTGGTGTTGTTTGTAGGTCTATAAGCCTCTGAGGACGTTCATTGCTCTGGTGGGGTTGGAAATCTGGTCCAATGGTGACTTGATAAACGTAACCCCCCCAGCTGGGGCCAACCTGGATGCTTTCATGAAGTGGAGAAACTCTGAGCTGATGAAGAGGAAAAAACATGACAATGCACATCTCATCAGGTATGAACAGCCTATATGTGCAGAATCCACTATTCACAAAAAGAAAATGGCTGCCACAAACCTCTGTGTTGATTGTTAATATTACTTCTTTCATCCCCACAACAAACAATATGCTTTCACTGCCAAACAAATCATTCCATGAACACAACAAAGAACCACTTAATAGCCACAGAACTGCTGATTTGTGTGAATACAAAGTATTTTGTTTATGTCAAATAGTCAACCTCCTTAAAGAGAATAAGAGAGAAGGGTGAATGGATGGATGACATGATATACTGATATATATATATATTGAGTGATATACTGAGATATACTGAGTGATACTCATTTGGTCTTTCCTTGTCTTTCAGTGGTATTGACTTTGAAGGAGTGACTGTGGGACTGGCCTTCATTGGGACTCTTTGCTCTGGTCACTCTGTTGGGGTTGTACAGGTGAGGTGTTCTTGTTTGACAGGAAGACTTTTCTTGTTGTTGTTTCTTGTATGTTGGATGTAATGTTGATCTTTTCAAATGTTTCATTGTTCCTGTTTCTGCACTGTGGTCTCAACAGTTTTGATTAGCAAACAATATATTTCAGCTTCTACTTCTACTTAGTTCCTCTAAGTAGAAGTTAAAACATATCATTTGCACTGTTGAGACTACAGTGTCTGTCAAAAACTACAGGCCTCAACATGACTATGGTCAGGAAATTAGGAAACACAGCAGAATGAGGAAAGGTTTTTTTTTTTTAACCTTGGTATGTGTTTGCTTTAAACTGATTGATAAAACACTGATAGAATATTTAAAGAGTTCTAACTGCTGCTCTGTTCCCTCTCAGGACCACAGTGTCAGTGCCATTGCTGTGGGAGCTACACTAGCTCATGAAATGGGCCACAACTTGGGCATGAACCATGATGACTCCAGTGGTTGTGCTTGCTCTGGGGAGAGCTGCGTCATGGCTGCAGCCCTCAGGTAAAGTCACATAAAGGTGCTAGTTGTTTTGATGTCTCTCAGTAGGACAGGTGTACCTAGTGATAATAAAATAACACTAAAAGCATTTAGCTGCTTTGGTATCAGGGGTTTTGTACGGTGGGTTTATCATCAAAATGTCTGCTTTGACAAAGGTTAAGAGGAAAAGCTGGATCTAATTGCAAATATATTCTGAGGATATCATTGTGAGTTAAAATTGATAACCTGCTGTTCTTCCTTAGCTGGACCCCTCCTCGCACTTTCAGTAGCTGCAGCAGCAACTACTATGAAAAGTACCTGACAAACCGCAATCCCAGCTGCTTGCTGAACAAACCGGACTACAGGAGCATGGTGAGCCCTCCAGTCTGCGGGAATGGCTTCATAGAGGAAGGAGAGCAGTGTGACTGTGGCTCTGTGGAGGTAAACACACAAGCACACACAAGCATCATGTGTATTCCTGTCCTTCACTGTTTCTGATCTGCATCAGCGCCACTGTTTTCTTACACAACAGCCCATCCTCTTCTCCTTGTAAAATCTTGACTCTTTTTTGTTTTTGTCGTGAGGCATTATAGGAGTAAAGCTGCCTGACATGCACCAACACATTTACTTCTCTGAAAAGCCAATCAATCATTTTGAAAGAGGGTGGGAAGTGCTTCAATATTAACAGTCCACGACGAGCTGGAGCCTCATCACTGAATCAAACTGTAACTCAGTTTGTTTATACTTCATACTTTCATAGTGCTCACACTATTGTGCACTATTGCTCAGAGCCCACTTTAATTACTAATTAATTACTAATTTTGCACATTGAATATTTACAGTAAACAGCTGCTCTCTATGAACCGTCAGACACCAGAGTCAGTCTTATTGGTTCAACAGAACAGAAACACAAGTTATCTTTTGGGTCTTGAAACAAATTCCAGAGTATGTTCTGTGGAGTTGTGGATGTGTTCAGACCTGTTCTCGTCTCTCTGCTGGTATGCAGTAATGATGGCAGATGCATAAACCACAAACAAACACTGGAGGTGCTAAGCTGACCTTTGCCAGAATTTCAAATCATGTGACGATGCACCATAGCACATTATACTCATCTACCACAAGCATTATGGTGCACAGCACCAATCTAACAGAAAGCAGGTATGCTCTGAACAGTTTCGCCCTGGTTATGATGATGGTCATTATTATTTATGACTCAACAAAACATAAAAAAGAAGTTACTCAGTTTCTCTACTTCCATGTTCTCACAGGAGTGCACTAACCCATGTTGCAACGCCACCACCTGCAGACTGACGGAGAATTCACAGTGTGCGGAAGGCGAGTGCTGTGACGACTGCAAGGTTGGTGAATTAGAATTAATGCTGCTGTACTTCCTGCAGGGGCTTCTGTCAAATATACCAAAGAGGGTTTGTTTTTAAGTTTTAGCGTTTTTTTTTTTGACAGCAGCCTTCTGTAAAAAGTACTGAACTGTTTAGCCCAAAAACCCAGTGGAGGGATGTGGTCTGGTCCAGTAATGAACACATAAAATTCTGGTGTATGTCTAGTTAAAGGAGCAGATGCAGGAATTTTTAATTACTCTCTTCAACAATTTGAAATAGAACATTTACATTATTGTCTCAGAAAGTAAAATGTGCAGACCCAGATTTAATCCAGACAATAATCTGGATGTGACAGGTCTCCACAGCCTTCTACTGGACATTTAAGGTATTACAGAAAAGATCATAATGAATGCAGCTATCCTCCAAGTTAAAGTTCCTCCTCTTAGAAATTAGTTTTGCTTATCGCTTGTTGACTTGGATGTTTGACATTTGAAAGTTGCTCTGTGAAAAATCGTAAATATTCCACCACATTAACCAAGACAGAGCAGTCACCACATGTGTCATGTGACCCACCTCCACACAGATCTCACCCCGCTCCAAGGAATGTCGCAGCAAGCGTGATGAGTGTGACCTGGCAGAGTACTGCGACGGGACACACTCCACCTGTCCCGAAGATATGTTCGCCGTGAACGGCCTCCAGTGTGATGGAGGCCAAGGATACTGCTACAATGGCCATTGTCCACAGAGGCCAGAGCAGTGTGTCAGGATGTACGGATCAAGTCAGTGTCCTTCTCTCACCTCACTTTTGGGGCTGCTGTAATATTCAAGTATCAAAAAAACACAATATCTAAAAGTCTTCCTCATCATCAGGTGCTGCCGAGGCTCCTCAGTCCTGCTATAATATTAACACCAGAGGAACCTACTATGCCTTCTGTAAGCGGCCTTCAAAAGACCAATACATCCCCTGCCAACAACAGTAAGTCATAGCGTGAGGGTCAAGGAAAAACAGCTTTAAATTGTGTAAACTACCACTAAGCCTCTGTCCTTCACAGAGATGTTTACTGTGGAAAACTCTACTGTGAGGGTGGTCAGGAAAATCCAAACTATGGCCGCATGGTCAGAGTTGGAACCTGCAAGGCAGCTTTCTTTGAGGAGTTTCCCAAGGACTACGGCCAGGTTGACCATGGGACTAAATGTGGGGATGGAAAGGTAATAAGTTGCTTGTGATCATTGTATCACTGCAAATAGTGTCTGTGGAGCCTGTTATACATCACTGACCGTGTGGTATTCCAGGTGTGCAGTCAGAATGAGTGTGTGGAGCTGGAAATCGCCTACAGAAATGTAAATTGTTCTGCCAAATGCTCAGGCCATGCAGTGAGTACAAATCACACAGCACACAGTTTTGCTGACATAAAATATAGTGTTTTCTGGTAAGCTGCTAACATTTGGTAATCACATGATCACAGGTGTGTAACCACAGAAGTGAGTGTCAGTGTGAGCCCGGGTGGATACCTCCACACTGCACGTCAAAGGAAGCTTTCCCTGGTCTCTCCACTGGTACGTGCATCTATAACTGTTCATTAACACCACAAAACACACACACATTCAAACAAACAAACTGATTTTAGTTGCATGTGTGCAGGAGCAGCTGTTGCCATTTCAGTCACAGTCATACTCGTGGTTCTTGGTATCATTGCTGGTGTGTTCGGCTTCATGTGGAAGAAACGACAAGGTCCCAGTTTGCCAATGTAAGTAAAGTTTATGCTTAAGTCATGATACTGTGACCTCCTGGTCTGCATGAGAACATGCACGTGAAATCCTTCTTTGCTCACAGAACCCACAAACAGAGAAAGCAGACGGTGGAACAGACCACTTACGATGTAACAGCAGTGCCATCTCCTGGTCAGCCCAAGCCAGTGCCACAGGTAGTGTATATGAATGTACTGTGTTGGGTTGGACTGTAACACATAACAGAATGCCCTATTTAACATTACTTGCTATTTTAGACTAGAAACCTTAAGCCCAAAGGAGCTCCACCCCCACCCCCTCCAGCAGGAAACAGACCCAAACCCCAGAACTTCAACTACACAGCTGCACGTCAGGTAAAGGAGTCCTCCACACACTGTTGAGTCTCAGCAAGTGTCTGCATGCGTCCACTTCTATTAAAACCACTGAACTCATCTTCTTTGTTGTTGTTGTTGATTTCTGTGTTTGTCCTGAAGGCTCTGAGGCCAGTGCCTCCACCAAAAGTCTGAAACAGTGTCACCTGTTAGTGACCTGGAGATGCTCACTTTGTCTACTGTCTCCAATAAGAGGCTGCCGGCAGTCTACACAGAGGGACAGGGACGAATCTTCCACAGCTTCCACCATGTGTTTGCAGGCTGGACTGTTACTTTCTGTGATTAGAGAGATGAACTGTTTTCTTTTAAGGCACCTTTAGATACCACAGCGTCACATTCAGTGTCCTGAGTGTGAGCTGGATCTATATATATATATATATATATATATATATGATTTTGTTTTGTCACGGAAATGGGTAAGCACGTTGCACAGGTCTGAAGTTGTGATAGCTGCGATAAATTTTTTGCCACTCAAAAATGTCTGAATTTTTTTCAAGAAATAGTCAGTCTGGGAGCGCAGCAATCGCATCTCGGTGTCCTTAAGTTTGTTTGTTTTTTTGCCAAGCACCTTTATTAAACAGCTGCTTACACTATGAAAATGCACGATTTAATTATCCAAGTCTCCAATGTAGCGATGGTATTCTGCAGTAAAACTGCTGATTGATAATATAATTTAACTTATCCCTTGTTGTGGCTATAGCAGAGGGACTGGATGTGTCATTGGAAATATCTGTGAATTATAAATGAATGTAAATTGATACTGAGAAATAAATTTGTATTTTATGCAAAAAACGAAGATTCATTGCGAAACGACGTGCAAACATTTTCACGAAAACTCACTCCCATCACAGCTGCATTGGGTTTGTTTGTGTGCGTGTTTTAAATCCACTGCCTGTGGTGACATTCCTGCTCTGTGTGCTGATAGTAACTCATTTTATGTCTGCATAGTGTCAGAGGTGAAGGAGATGCATCAGATTACAGCACAGAGAGGCGTATTGTTGGAGTTAAACAGTTTCCTCTGATTCAGATAATGAACAGAAGAGGAAATAGTTAATAATAGTTAAAATAAAATGATCAATGTCCCTCTCAGCTCCGTAGCTGTTAGCCTACATAATGAATTATTGTCTTGTACAATGATAACATAATTAC
Organism: Polydactylus sextarius; assembly: GCA_016801845.1. Lineage (NCBI taxonomy): Eukaryota > Metazoa > Chordata > Actinopteri > Polynemidae > Polydactylus > Polydactylus sextarius. The sequence continues at coordinate 6,881,297 of CM028931.1, forward strand.
TATTGTCAGGAGGCAACAAAGGTTCCACAGTGTTGGTTTTAAATACGTTTTGGCCCCTTAGTAGTGGCAGAACAAGCTGGAAACAATGCAATCATCTTATCATAGAGAAGTCTTTTGACTAATGATGCTTAAGTTGACATGATATGACAAGACATGAAAAGAACCAACATCCCAGATGAGTCAGATAAAACAATATTGAAATTTTATTGTTCTTTTAAGTGCTACAGCTACCTAAAAGATCTCATGGCCTTGCATGACAAAGTACATTTTTTACCTCTTCTTTCACAACTATTTGAAGATTTCCCATGAAGAATAACTTGCCTGTATTTTTTAGATATGTATAGGACCTGACAGGAGGTCAGCACTGTACGGCTTACCCAGTAAAGCCTTAAACAAAGTCCAACATTACAGTTAACAATGTAAACTGAAAGGAAGCTTTCCCAGAATGCTACTGAACAGATCAGAAAATTTGAATGATTTCAAGATTAATATTAGTGACACTTAATCTTTGATGTGTGACCAACTCCGTTGACCATCCACACACACACATATATAGATCTTCACGTGTGGCCAAGGTGCCATGGCACGTGAGTACAAACGGCTCGTTTTTTTCCTTTTTTTTTTTTTATATAAAGAAACAAAACATAAAACAACAAAACTGACTAGTAGAGGGCAAATGTTATAAAGCTTATTTTCCCAAGAGCAGAGTTACAGTCAGGTGTGTCCAAGCACCAGTTGAATTGGTCTCATGTCACAGAAGAAGCAGGTGTTAAAGGGTCGGGAAGAGTGGAGGTGTTCAGCTGAACGCCTCAATACTTACACCAGCAACCTCAGTGAGTGTTAATGGTCCCTGTGTGGGTGTGACCACGCACTGTAAAAATATACTGTCTGTATGAGTCAGCCATGGTGAGATGATTACAGTACAGCTGCTTGTGTGGCAGCATTACCTGTTTTAGCATCATCCCTGCAGAGAGAATGACTCAGTCCTCTGGATCAAAGACCTGTCCTTTCACTGAACGCCTATATCACAATTTAAAAAAACACCGGTATACTGTAGAATCAAAAGTACATGGCGACACTAACACAGCTTCTGAAACAAAGGAAAGCTCCAAACCTGACACCCTGTTTTTAGTGTGCAACAATAAAACATCAAATTAAACTTCTGTTAAATACACTGACAGTGAGATCATCCGTCTTTGCAAAGCAAAGTGTCCCTCTGCTGGACATGCATGTGTCCTCTTTATTCCCAATGAACAGTCGCAGACAAAATGCATTCTTCACTTGGTTCTCCTGCTGTGATTCTTGCGGTCAGAGAGGAAAAAGATGGAGAGGAATAAGGGGGAGGATTGACAGGTTTGGTCGTGAGGTCTTAGTAAAAATGGCCGCTCTCTTCCATGTCCCTTTGTTTGATTTAGCAGAGCGGGAACGTCTAAATACGTGTCAAACCGCCACAGGACCAACTATCACAGCACAAGTGTCGACCCTCATCCACACACGATCGCACAAGTAGAAGCTTCTGAAAATACTGAACAAAAATCCTTCAACCGCTTTTCAAGTTCTTTAAGTTCAAGTTCATTACGTCTCTGATTTAAGTAGAAAATATTAAACTGTGGTACTTGTTCTAACGTGATGATCACTTCCCTTCTTTTCAACACAAATAAAATATCTGTCAACTGACACACAAATAAACAAACACTGCACTGAGTAAGTAGAACTTGGAGAATCTACAATGTCTGAACAAGAACCTCGTGAGGCTGCTGAGGCCTTGGGATTTATTATTCAGATTTATTCTTACTGGACATGAAAAAAAAAAAAAAAAACTTTTGATGAATAAACTCTCTGGAGGAAGGGGCTTCATCTATCTGCATCCGCTCAAATTAAAAAAAATATATATATACTGTAACATGTAGACATCAGTATATCAGCAGTAGACCTTGACTGCAAAATGTCCTCATTCATTGATTGTTTCTATCACACAACATGTCTAATATAATTGATCTTTAATAAATAAGATTAGATTAAATTTCATTTCCCCACAGAGAACGGGTCTGATGTTTGTGATGTGATGAGAGAGAGAGAGAGAGAGAGAGAAAGAAACTGGGTTTTTATGAGTCAGAGGGTGTGGGTTGTGTGAAACTGAAGGGCGATGTTTTCTAGCCAGTGCCGTTCTTGTTGGGGTTGTTGGTGTTGATAGTGGTGCCATCTGGCTGCTGGCCATCTTTTCGAGGTGGCATCCTCTCGTTTATCCTGTCCAGGCCACGTGCCTCCTCAAAGTTACGAATCTTCCTCGTGGGAGAGAAGCCTTGAATGGCTGAAGGACAGAGGAGACGACAGAGAAGCGTCAGAAACCACAGACACTGAGTAACATCTGCCGAGAAGCAGACTCTCTAGCTTTCACACAGCCCAACTCAGACACCGAGTCAGTCTGGCACAGCACAACCACACACACACACACACACAGGTAACACTCCTAGTGTTCACACACCAGCAGCACAAGCTACAAGAACAAAACATCACAGTGTAAAGACTTACGGTAATGTCCCGACACAGCCAAGGAACCATACACCATAAACGTGTGCAGATGAAAAGCAAAAACTGTTCATGTAAACTTTTCATCACAGTCATTTCATCATCATCATCACCGTGACTGAGAGTCAACACTCGAGCTAAAATACATGGATTTACAGTCACACACAAACAGGGTTCTCAGGCATTCTCTTGCATAACCAGGTGTCTTTGATAACTTGAATTAACCACACTGTGATACATGTACAAGCTTGTGATTCCGAGAAAAGCTGCAGTTACAGAGGAATCCATAAAAAGAATTGTTTGTTATCTACAGCCTGTGGCAAATAGTGGTGAGTGACTGTAATTGGAGACAAAAAGTAACCAATATATGGTAAAAAGGATTGAGAAATAATTAACATTCACCTTACAATGCAGTGAGATGAAGACGTTGGGATACTGATGGATGTTCTCTACCACCACCAACCAGAGGAGGCAGACTGTGCAGCAACAACCACATGTTCTAACAGGATTAGCTGCTGAAAATATCCCAGGAGGGATGTCCCTGGTTTTATCTTAGCCAGGTCTTAGAAGGCTTTTCTCTGTGTGGGGAGCCACAATTGGCAAGAAAAGTCTGTGGAGGCCCAAGTCAGGTCCCGAACCTCAAACACATAATCGATCTTAAGTGAGGTGTACTTGCTGACATGCAGCCATACTGCTGCTGAAATGAACTACCTTCTATTTTGGGGCATTTTACTGCTGCCTATTTGTCCTCTGTTGTCTGTGCATGAAATGTTCAACCTACTGTCCAACTATTGTACAATGATGGAGTCAACGCGGTGTAACAGACACCGATAATGCAAGAGAAGTTCTACACAGTGACAGAATAAAAACAGTGAGGGAACAAAGAAGAACAAACCCAAGATGGAGACTTTTAAAGGGAAAATAACACAAACATGAGAAGCTATGCGTACCTTTTGCTTTAGCTGCCTCAATGGTAGCTATGTTAATAGGAGAAAAATGAGTCATGAAAAGCAGCCAGAGACAACACACACAGTGCTAATATAGCAGTGTATTAAAGGGGTGTGGGGTTAGATGGAGAGTATGGGTCAACACCCATGGCACAGTCAATATAAAGCCCAATTCACACCGTAAAAACATCATCAACACACCTAAGATTGTGGGTGGGTAAGTGGGTTGGAGGTTTAAGCTGGTGCTAGTGTTTAAAGGGTCATGAGGACTTAGGTGTGGAGAGCTGAGGGAGGATTTAGCTGAGCGCTAAGAGTCTAAGATAGGGACCAACGGAGGACAATGACCACGCAGGACCAAGGCCGGCTTCAGGTTTCCAATACTCTGATGCTGTGAGGCGAACTCACAACACAACCAGCCACTTCAGACGGACTCTGCAGCTGTGGACAATATCTGACCCCTCTCAAAAAAAAAAAAAAATAAAAAAATATCGACAGTTGTACGGTAAAGAGATGGATGGACACCGCCTTGCTCTGCCTGTTGCTGATCTCAAAGCTGAGGTTGGGGGAGTGGACATGGACAGTGACATTATCCAAAAGGTCACAACATGTGGTTTTGCCTTCAAGTGCACTGCGGCTTCTGTAAACCTCCAGTGTGGCCAAGCATGACTCCCAGCATGGCCTCTGGTGGGTGAGGCCGGGCACTGACCTTTAGATCTAAGAAGTCACCACTTTTAGGTCAAACCCCCCCACCACCACCACCACCACCACCACCTTTACCAGCCCACATCTCAGCCTCCAAGCTTTGTGATGGACACATCAATCTTTTCTATCAAACTCTAAGAAAGTTCATATTCACTTTCTCAGCTTTATATGTGTAGCATCTGGACTTATGGTTATTATCGTTATTTTACAGTTACATCTTGTTAATTGATCTGTACTGGTTTACTTGGTGTACTTGTGAAGCAGCAGATCACGAAGAGAAAGAAGAAGAAAAATTGGTGATGCAGTGGTACCGAAATGTCTTCAGGCTGCAGTTCGTGTTACAATGGCTGCTCACAAGGCGCAACCAAAAGCCAGTTATAGTGAATATGAAACGCACTTACCAGTCTGTAAGGTCTGCTTTCCCCCTGACAACACACCCATCGGAAGAGTTCCAGTTGGGGTCAGGCCTTTGAGTGTTAACACACTCTCACTTTCCTCCCTGGCATGCAAACAAAACACAGATACACACAAACAGATGGCATTACATTAGGTGGGTGGGTAGACACCTGGCCTTTCTGTAACCAACAGATCTTAAGTTCACGGTTTAGCCTGTGCCCACTCGCTCAACTAAACTACTGATATCTGTCCTGGTTCATTGAACACAAGATTCATTCAAAGTCATTATTATTAGTAGTAGTATTTTGAGTTTTAGCGCTATACAAAGGAAAAATTGAAATGGACCAGAACCACATGTTAATGACTGTAAATGTATATAGATTCATCCTGCTGAGCAACAAGTTCATCAAACCAGTTAAGAGTTTAAGGTCAAGTAACACCTGTTTGTTTCATTTCTTTGAATGATGTTTCTAACCCACATGCACTGGATTGAGAGATGAGCTGCTCTGCATCCCGTGGCAGTGACGAGCAGCAGCATTAATCTGGAATAACGTCTCATTAACGCGTCATTATCATTGCAGCACAACTCATCTCATGCATCAATTCTAACATGGCGGCAGAGCGCTTTCAATCTCTACTGACTTCTCTAACACTCTTCCAAGCCATGTGATGCCCTGACTGCTGGAACGGGGTCAGACCTGAGGACGGAGAAGACTCGGGCCATTTTCCCCACAGCACGGATCTTGTTGCGGATGACCTCCTTGCGCATCGCTGAGGTGCCACCTGGAACAAGTCAAGAATATAGGATTGACACGGTAGACCACCTTGAATACTCACTACCACTGATTTTCTGAGAACTTCCTCTAAATGAATAACAGAATGTGTAATACAGATGAGGGAAGAGAACAGAGCATGAAGGGATGATACATGTGAAAGATAAACCGAGGGTTTAATGGTGCGTTTCAAAGCACAGCAGCCATTTAGAGTGGCCTCACCAACATTACACATGTGGGACATTGGCTGAATTATGATGGAGTATATTGTGCATAAATCACTTCTCAGCACTTTGTGTTTGCTAGGACTAATTTATAATTCATTGACTTTACAGAAAATGCAGTTTGCAGATTGACTGAACAGAGACAAGGAGGACCCTGGAGTCATCACATGCAAACCTTCATCCATGTTGTGTTAGGTCAAAGTAGCCAAGAACCTTCATGCCGCTCTGGTGTGACATTTTACATTGAAAACAGATCACACAAAAAAGGGTGAGCAAAAACCTAAGCAACTGTGTTACAGTCACCGAGATAAAAGAAAAAACCACCAAACTCATGGAGTAGTTGAAGAGCCATCCAGTGAAAGGTTCACCTTCTCATTGCTTTGGTCTTCAACAACATTCGTACTGTGCTCACCTTCATACAGGTCGTCTCCCTCTGACATGAGCTCATCATCTGAGCAGATGTTCAATACGTTCACCAGCATCTCTGTCACTGTGGGAGAAAGGCCACCGTTTAGATAGCCACGTGGAAATGGACACTTAAATGTTTGTGAATGTGTCTTGCTGTCATTCGCAAATAGTCACTTTACGAGTTTAAGATTTTTCCCAGCAGTCACTGACTTAAACCAAGTCAACTTGTGAGTGACTAGGTGAAGTTACTGTCACCTGTATTAGTCTTTTTTTCTACAAACTATGTTAGAGTTGTGAAATGAAAATCTTACTAAAAAGTATAATTCATTAACTGGTTCCATTTTACAGTTTACTCATATTCTGTGACTTAATGGAGGAAAACAATCCCAGAGTATCTGGATCAGTCTGAGTCTGGATCCACCAAAGTCATGGAATCATCATTGAGTCATGATGACTCAATAAAAGGGCTTTACTTCTGACTTCCCATTCACATTTTCCCCAATTAAACAACAAACATACCTTTCTCTCCAACAAAAGGCAAAGACCACGTGAAGACATCCATAAAGTTGGGCAGCCAGTAAGGGTGGGGGGAGCAGTTAAACTGTCGAATGTTCATCACATTGTTCTCATATTTTAATACAGCAGCTGGATTGACAGAGGGAAAGAGAAGCGAGGAGAGACTGAGGGACTGACAACTGGTAAACAAAGAACAAATACATTGGACAAAGACGCAAGAAGAAAAAGAAACCTTTGTTGTTGTAGACATCTAGATAATTTGGGGCTGAAAAGATTGTGATTAATGAAGGAAAGCCTGTAGTCTGGCTTTTTCTGTACATCCGATACCTGCAGGGCAACAAACACAAAGACGAATCAGACATTTTCTCCATTCTAATGTGCTAAAAAATGGATATAAGAAAAGCTTACTCACCCTGCATCCTGTGCTTCATGGGCTCTGATTACTGACAGCAAGTTATTATTTACCAAGAAGTCACAGACTGCTGAATAACTGCAAAGACAAGGAACACACAGGCACAGAGAGACCTGTTAAAATCCTGGGTGGAGGTCACAGCTTATTTTAAAATTAAACCATTAAACCAACAGCATGAGGCCACTAATGAGCAATTCACTGACTGTTGTTTGTCTGTGGGAATGGTTTCATATTTATTTTCAGTGTGCCTTGCCCTCTGGCCTGTTGAACTGAAGGTTTAAAGCTGCTGAGCATCCAGAGGTGGGACTCTGGGATTTATGATCATTTCTGGCCTCTGCAGTCGCAGAGCCAGAGCACAGGGAGGAAGGCAAGAACCACAAGAGCTCAGCTGGAAGAGGGTAACTGGTTTTTACTGCCATTCTTTCACAACTCAAATCATACACTGCTAATGCTGTGGAAAACCATTTCATCAGTATCAGACACACAACTGGTTTCTGAAATTTACCACTTCAGGGGAATTCACACCAGGGCACAACTTGGTTGAATCAGCTCTTTGTAAATCCATTAACATCTACCTACCAGCTGCTTCAGACTTAGTGATTTCCTAACTGGTTCATTGCAGCTTTAAGGACTGGACATCTGTTGGCCTATAACATCACATCACCTGCTTTAACATTCACTACATATTAAACTTAACAGCCTATAATTCCAAGAGCATGTATAGCTTTTGTTTTAGTCATGCAAACGCACAAAGGGAAGCAGCGGTAGAAAAACAGTTCAGAGTGGAAAATGTCTGATTGAGCCAAGAGGCCCTGCTGCCTGCAAAGATCTGAAAGGCCCATTCTAAACCAATGAACACCATCAGGCTTAGTTTAAGGTGATGACACACTAAGGACATCATTATTAATGCATACATTTTTGCCTGTAGAGATCACCATAAATCCTACATACAGCTAGCTAATACATTAGCATGCTGTTGCTAATGTATTAGCTCAGTCAGCAGTGCTTTTGGCTAAGTGGCAGTGTGCTAACATGCTAATGAGAACAATATGTGCTGGTTTTCCCCGATTTACCACTTTGGGTTATTGTATTGGATTCATTTGCATTCCATGTTAATGTAGTTACATACATAATCCTGACATTGTAACTAGATTGTGTCATGTGTTAACATATTTTCAACTGGCTGTTTTTAGTTAACCTGTTTCGGTGGAGACATTTTTAAAAGTTGTTTGACCTATAATACAGTGAACATACCTCTACTGGCTTGTGTGATGCAGCATTTTTACTGATATACTATCATGTGTTATTAGGGACTGGTCTACAAAAAAACATGCAACACCTGAAGAAGTAAGAGCAGCCTCTGACGGAGTTGTGATTGAAGTGTTCAGACGTCTTTTCACTGCCATAGTCCTCACCAGGATCAGCCCAAATCAGGTCACACATTGGTCCAAATGCTGGAGGCTCTTTAAAGCGGTCTAACTGTTGAACATAAAACACAGACTGAGACCGATTCTTACATGAAGGATCTGCTGTTTAAAACCACTGTCACTCATGGAACGTATTTCAGTATGAAAAAGGCATTCAAAGAATAAAAAAAATAAGGCGTTGAGAAATTTGACAGATCAGAATGATGCTATTTTAGTTTTCTAGCACAGTGTAATGTGTCTGTTTGCCGGTCTCTTACTTTTCTTATGTCATCTAGACAGTTGATTTCTGGTGACAGTCCACCATGTACACACAGGAACTGTTGATTAAGCAGGGCAGCGAGGGGCAGACAGTCAAAGGCCTCCATACAGGCATCGTACACCCGCTCAGAATATTTAATTTTACCTGTAACAGAGACATGGTGATGTGTTATCACACAACCCTTAATATTTCAGATAAAGTTTTACTTGATGCTCCACTGGACAAACAGCTGTCCACAACAAATCCAACAATTCTTATGATATCAACTTCAAGTGAAAATGAAGCAACAAACAATGTGAGCATTTTTCGGTCGCGTTTCGACCGAAAAAGCAACCGAAGGCCCAATTTAAAAACAATGGCAGAGCAAATTAGATTATATCGGGTTGCCAGAGTTTTCTCAAAATATGTGAAACACTGAACTAGTAAAAAAAAAAAAATAAATAAATAAATAAATCTAAATATCTACTTTGTTTTCCAGTGAAACTATTCCAATTTCAGATTTGACTGTTATCCGGAGGGTCCTGGTTGCTGGGGCAACAGCGTCAGTAGGGAAGCCCAGACCCTCCTCTCCCCAGCCACTTCCACCAACTCCTCCAGGGAGATCCAATGGCATTCCTGGGCCAGCCTCGAGACATAGTCTCTCCAGCGTGTCCTACCCAGGTGACCACAGGTGAAGGTCAGAACGTAGTCGGATCGGTAAATTAAGAACCTCACCTTACAACTCGGTTCGATGATGCCAACAGAACCACGTGAGCAGAATACAACAATATTTGTCAGTCAAGTTATTTTAGGGTTATTTAGTTAGTTAGGGCAATTACACTGAATCAGCTTTGGGGGTGCCCAGCTTGCAAAAGATTGACAACACCTGTATTATAACCCAAACTTTTGGATTTTTGATAGTTGGTGAAACGAGATATTTAATGACTTCACTCAAAAGTCGATAAAAGTATAAGAAATATATCAAGATAACGGTATTTTAACAAGGATATTACACACTTTTTTGTAATGACGGTTTGTTTCATCAAGGCGACTCTGTAGAGGAAAGGGTTGGTCCAACAACAAATGACACGACACAATATCACACAGCAGAATAACAGCTTTCCTTCATTAAGGTTCATTGCATTCAGTCCATAAGTGCATTAAATTCTTCACTGAGAAGACAGAGGGCAGTTGCCTGCAATGCAGCCAATGAAGGCATGCACACTGAGTTTCCACACCATCTCTGCTACTGAATGTTGATTTTAATCATATATAACAACCACCTGAACCACTTAAAGGTGTGACAGTTGAGTGTATGTGCAGAGGAGGTGACATAGAGAGAGAGAGAGAGAGAGAACCAAGTCATTTTTTCTGAAATGTGAAACACGACAGATTCAAACTGCTCCCAAGTCTGAAGTGGCATGGAGAACACAGCAGCGTTCATACGACTGACAGAAGCGCTGCACTTACATTCCTGCTTGAAGGTGAAATACTCTGTGAGGTGTCGGCACTCGTGGTTCCCACGCAGGAGGAAGAGCGTGGTGGGGTGGTTGATCTTGAGCGACCAGAGGTAGAGAACACACTGGGAGGACAGAGATAGAGAGAGAGAGACAGCATGGGAGGAAGGGAGGAGACGTAAGACATGTTTACTGATGATTGTGCGAAGACCATGAAAATCTAAGGTTAAAGATGATTCATTTTTCAGCATTCAGTCAGCTGTTGACAAGTTTCCCTGCTCATAAAACCACATCAGAGCATAATCACGTCCCTGCTCAATAACAAACACACTGGATCTGCAAGTAATGAATATATTCTTCATGGATTAGTGCACTGCTTATTTTCATTAACAAACTGATTGTTTTTTTCTATAAAAATCAGAAAATAGTGAACTATGTTCATGACAGCTAGGTAAATGTCTAAATGTATTAAGTAAGTGTATTATGATATTTTCTTCATACGAGACGACAAGACAAGGCAAACAGATTTCTACAAAAGTCATTTCAGTAATTGTATAAAATGAGCGAGTGCATAAATATTCACCAGTATCAGTATTAGGACCGAGCTTTGACTCCACTGCTTCACAACATTCACCACAGTGTGCAGGCATTAAAGGTACGGCCCCCAAATGGTTCAATAGGAGTTTTTCTGTCCACATTGCTTCACTATTGCCCCTCTGTCAAGTGGAGTTCCCCAAGGATCAGTTATAGGCCCCACTCTGTTTTTCACTGTACATTGCTGCCCCTTGGCTCCATTTTCAACACAAACACAATATCTCTATTCATTGCTTTGCTTATGACATCCAGATTTATCTATCTCCCCATCAAATCAAGCAACAAGGAGTCATTCCAACCACTGCTGAAATGCCTTAAGAGATCTAAGAACCTGGTTGGATCTGAACTTCCTCTGTCTCAATGAAAATAAGACTGAAGTTGTTGTTTTTGGTCATCCTGAGCAGCTTACTGACTCTGATTTCATTCTTGACAGTTTAGGTTTTACCACTCGCCCTTTGACTGTGGTTTTAAATTTGACAGACAGATTAGCTCTGTTGTCAAGACAAGCTTTTATCAACTCAAAGACAGTTCGCCAAGGTTAAGCCCTAATTCTTTCGAAAGGACTTTGAAGCAGTTATTCACCACTGTAACTTCTTATATGAGGGTTTAGACCAATCAGCTATTCGGCAGTTACCGTTAGTCCAAAAAGTGACTGCTCTGCTCCTGACTGGGGCAAAAAAAGCAGGAACGCATCACTCCGGTTTTAGCTTCACTCCACTTTCTGTCATCCTGTCCCTTGTACAATTAATTTTAAGATTTTATTACTTGTTTTTAAAGCTTTAAATGGGCTGGCTCCTCAATATTAGCCAGGCTCAAACACAGGGGTGAGTTTGAGCCCAGATTGTTTTTTATTACCGCCTGAGCCTGTACAGTACTTTGGTCAACAATGGTTGTTTTTAAATGTGAAATTGAAGTTGTTGTAATTAACACATTTCTGTGTAGCTTTTTCTTCATGTTTCAGGCAATTGTCTTGATGGAAAATAAATCTCCAGTCGTAGCGCTTTTACAGACTGAATCAGGAAGTCCTCCAGGATTTCTCCATATTTGAATGCATTCATTTGGCCATCTTCCTGCTGCTGAGAAGTTTGGAGTGTTATTTTGTCTTTGGTGTGAAGGCGGGAAGAAGAGAGGAGAGAGGAAGGGGAGGGGGAGGCCATTTTACAATCAAGGTTTATAAGACTGACTGCTCCAACACCGCAGCAGTTACAGGAGCAGTGGATGATGACAATAATAACAATATTCATTTATAAAAGAAGCAAACATACAAGAGGTGAATAGTTTTTAAACGTACTGCATCAGAGGCTCCGAAACAGAAATAGAGCAGCATTTACAATCCAAATCAGCAAGTGTCTCTCTACTGGTATCAAGTCAGTGGAATTGAAGGTGCCCAGGTGACTGCAGCCAGCAGGTGAGCGGCTGGAAGCCAACATGGGTTTTAATCAGAGACTTCTGTTCTGATTTAGCCAGAACCTGAGCAAGGGCGGGGGTTCTGGCAGACAAAGGAAATGGCACACACATCAACACACACACACACACACACAGATGTAGACAGATGCACACCCGCACTTCAGTGGGTGTCTGTTGTATTTGTCCACACCATCAGTTTCTGAGTAGATGAAGCAGAGCTCAGAGAATGAAATGGACTGCTCACATGCACTGAATTTAGACAAATTGCTGGCCTGGAAGGGTAATACGCTACTTCAAGAGGCTACAGACACTCTTTGTTACCAAGGTAACCACATCCTGATATCCATTTTCCTTTATGTGTTGCTGAAGTGAGCTCTGAATGTTGAGCTGCGCTGGTGAGAGCAGGTAGCTCTGATCAATCAGGAGCAAAAGACTGACCCAAGGATTTCACGCTGATGACTGTCACATACTGAGCTTACTTTTACAAATGAAGCTCGTCAAAGTAAGGTCATTTTAGTTACATTTGAAAATGAACAGTTTCAGCGTCAACACAAGAAATTAGCCTCCTCATCACAGCCTAAATGACATCTCTCTCCACTTTGCTCTGTTTTTCAATTAGATTTGAACAACTGCTTCACTGCATATCAGGTAAACATACACTGAGCTGCTCTGTGTTAGTTGTGACACAATGGTGATAACAACACGTACACCATGGGCATCCTCTGTGATCATAGCCATGCTCCAGCTGCAGTTGTTGGAGGAGCACTACAGCGACACCGATAAGCCAAGTGTTGTTATAAGATAAGTGTTGTTCAAGTGCAGAAGAGGTCGCCCGCCTCCGTTTAAAGTCTCACAAACCCCCGGACACCAAGAGTAAAATGAGCTTCAGCCTTTCATTCCCTATGCCGTTTCAGTCGCCTCCTTTCATCTGTGACATTTCACCCACATCAGTGTTCTACCCAGCATCCATCAAAAGCCCCCTCAGGGTGGGCAAATTGCTAGCATACTGCCTTGTTGACTCCAATGACACACCCTTTATTTTCTCTTTCCCCCTTTAAAATATTCAGAAAATTATTTCCGCACTAGAGGACTTTGTCTTCAGGATGACTGAGAACTACTTTAAGTTTAAAAAACTTCACATGTTGTAGCAATGTAAAGTAACTCTGGTTGCGCAAAAGTACATATATCCCTATCACTTGACATAATACATGAGTACTCAATCTGTGTGGCAGTCAGAGATAGCATTGTTTTTATTTCCTGTTATGCTGGTAGCAACTAATGTACCCGCAGCCTCTGGCCACAGTCAGAAATGAAATCTCTAGAGCTCTTTTCTTTCTGACTCTATGCACTCAGACATGTCTCTACCTCCCATGACATCAGTGCATTTATCAGACGTCACATGCAATGCAAAACGATAAAATATACCGGAGGAGACAACTTACCTCGATACTGAAATATCCTCGATCTACGTAGTCACCGAGGAAGAGATAACGTGTGTTACTGGGTGATCCCCCCACTTCAAACAGCTTCATTAGGTCAAAGAACTGTCCATGGACGTCACCGCATACTGCAGAAACACACATGCAACAATAACAAAACACAAAACTGGTTTCTTAATCAATATCTCTTTTGAAAGCTTCTATAACAAACAATAAGGAGCTTTTATGCGTGTAAAAGCTGCAGGTTCCAATCATTTGGTTTTTAATTCATATTTCAACCAACATATGAATACTTTTAATCTAGTTATTGCTGAACAATGTGTGAATTATAAATTCTTTTCAGTGAGGAGCTGAAAACACACTGTGACGTGCCACATCGTATGACCAGGACAGATGCGAACGTGTGTATTGTAAAAAATTACTGTTAGTTAAATCTGACAGCTGTTGGCTGTAGAACTTGTACTGGCTTCTGTAACCAGGTTTGGGGTCTGTGTTTCGGGTCAGCGCTACAGAGGGAGGGGACATTATCTCCAAACACAATGAGCATTTTAGGCCCGGTTCTCCCGGGCATAAAACTTCCTCAGAATTAGTTCTTGAGAACTAGTCTCTCAGTGTATTTTGACTGAGAGACCATGTAGCTGAGAAGGAGGCAATATTTCTTAACCACTAAGATGTTTGACTCTAATAGATGTGGGCAGCTGCTACTGAACAAGACAGTGTTGCAGTGGGATAATGCTTTGGCTGGTGCTGCCTTTATGCTGTGTTCACTACACTTTCTGTGCTGTGCTGAAATGAAATGTTGGCACAAGGGGTGGGCAGTGTAAACGGTATGCAACATAAATTAAGCCAGCGGTAGAGATTTTGCACACAACAGCTGGTCTTTCAGCCATTTCATTAGGTTAGCAATGGAGCACCCTCACATATGCATGTTTTCAAGGTAACTTCCAGCTTGACAACATACCTGTTATTGGTGCCTCTACTTCCAACATGCACTTCTCCTGGCGGAGGATGTTGGCCCCATCATTGATGATCTTCAGAGCCACATCCTCTTCAACCCTTCCCTCCTTGACGAGATGGTTGCGGAGCAGCTCTGCGTTAGGCTTGCCATTCTCAAAAAGCTCTTTCACAGTCAGCTTATGTTGTGGAGGGTATGGCACAGCTGGAAAAAAGCAAGATGATAAACTGGTCAGACCAGAACCCAAACTGTGAGGACCCTCTGAGAAGTCAATGCAGAGTACTCACATTTGACAGCAATAAGGCTCAAAATGTCAACATGGGCTTGAGACTCCATTCATAGTAGCATATCAAACCAGAATTCACAAGACACTGAGATGAAGAGCATTTGTGCAAGAAAAGATTTCACATTCATATTGGTAAAGGTTAAGTGAAACAAGTGCAACAGTTCAGGCTGCTTTTACTGATGGCACCATCATGATGGCTGACATTTGCATTTACCCAGGAGGAGGGTGTGTGCCTACATGTGAATGCGTAAAAGAGTAAAAAGCCCCACGCCTCCCTTAGTAATCTGCTCTACACCACCCACACAAATCATTTTACTGTCATCACAGAAGGTCAGTGCAGGTTTAAGAGCTTTGAGATCAAAACTGTTAACTGCACCAGTGACCAGAGCTGGCCAGTCAACAGGGGGCGCTGGAGCACCACCATGCCCTTATTATTAAAACATAGGATGACATTATATTAAACAAAAAAAATAAATGTATTTCCCATTTCCTGCATCATACATCAGACAGTATCTGTTTAACAATTTTAACCCATTTTAAAACATTTATAAATTGACTTTTAAACTTAACTTTATTTATATGTGAATATATATTTCAGTCAGAATATACTTCTCATACACTTCCAACTGCCAGGGACATATATATACACGTATGTATTTTTTACTCAAAAAGCCCTTCATGCAAAAGAATCACAACACAAACTCAGCTGCCAGGGTTCTCACTTACACCAAGTCCTGGCAGCACATCGCTCCTACCCTCATCTGTCTCCACTGGCTCCCGCTAAAATACCACATCTCCTATAAACTCGTCCTCCTCACCTACGAATAGCTTCGTGCACTCACCCCACCCTACCCGTCCGACCTTCTCCATAAATGCCCCAAACCTGGGGTATTGCTGATATTAATGGGGCATTAATGGAACATTAATGCAGGTAATGGTGGGACATGTCATTGTATGGAAAGTTTAATACAAATTTCACTCTGTACCACTGTGCAGAGTGTGGTGCTGTGACACTGGCAGCAGATTCACCAGTTCAGAAAACTCCCTCCTAAACTGAGCTTGTTCAAAACAATAGTAGAATGTGATCCAGACCTGTTCACCTCCAGGGCCTCGAGGGATTACAGCTGGCTCACCTAATCACAGGCTTGACACACACCAAATACATTATGACATCAATTTAATATAATGCAAAGAAAATCAGGTGGATTTTTCGGTACCAACGTTACACAGAAAAGAGCAAAAGAAAACTTCACCAAACTAAACCCAGGTTCTGATTTACTTCATTTCCTCCACATCGCCACATCACAGGTCAGAGCACAGCACCTCTTGTGCCATCAGATGGGACATAAATACCTGTATCAGTCTGTGTAGATCAGCAGCTACTAGTGTGATAAGCAGTGGGGTGAACAAAACAGAGAGAGTCATTCTGGGAATGTTATCACACCCACACTGACCGATTCAAAGAACACTATGAAGGAAGAATGAATGATTTTTTAGTGTGGATTTGTACAGAGGGAGTCTGGTGTTTCTCATTCAGGACTGTACAGGAGTCTGGACCTGAGGAACATATTAGATTCTACAAACATATCCTTTAGTGTTTTATGGCTTCTTAAAGAGACACTGTTTTAATTGCTGCTGCAATAAAGCAAAGGCAGTGAAAATGGAAGTCATGTGTAAGGAAGTTTGAAGTTAGGCCAAAGACTATAGTCTAGCTTGCAGTGGAAAAGCCAGAGCTTAGTTCCAACTTGGCCAGGCTGCTCTGAGAAAAAGCTGCCATGCTTTGACCAGTGTGGTATAAATAAACAGTAAGTGCTTCCAGAGCTGAAAGGTGAGGTACGAGTCATAAGAAGAGCTTAGGTAAAGCCTCTATTAGCAAAGGGCTTCCAGATTCAGAGGCTGTTTACTTGTCTTGATGCATTGCATTGAGCGAAGGCTACAGTATAACAGAGGCAGACATGAAAACACAACAACAGAGGAGGATACATCAGGGGTATGAGAAGACCAGACCATGAGAGGGTAAAGAGCTGTGCTGAGAGAAGGGCAGTAGTTTCCCATGCTGGACAATGACAATCAGAGGCTGTCAATAACCAGCATCGCTAGAAAAACACAGAAGCTGGTGAAGAAAAATGTTTTGTTGGAAAAGATAAGCTGCTACAGACCTGCCACTGGCTTCTTATTAGAGAATGTCCTGTCTAATTAGCATTAATGTTTGATGAACTCTTCAAACCCACAGACACACAGTGCTGCACTGCATCAACACCCACACTGCCTGGCATGACAACAAACGACTCAAGAAACAAAGACACTTCTATCTACCATCCTGCCTACCCAGGATAGTGTTCTGGACAGTGATATGAGCCAGTGACTAGAATATGTTCACTATTGTTTCAATATCTACACAATGGAGCAGGATTGAATTACAAAGATGCGGCTGGGTAGAGATGAATGGAGCACACTGTGGCTGGATGAATCATGAAGTCCACTTCAGATTGCTCCAATTATCAGTGAATGCATTACCCTTACAGACCTCGGGTTTATTCGTCATCTCTGTCATTCAGTGGTGTGGCAGCACAAACATACTTTCCCTGAAGACACAGCAGCAAACCGGTCACATTTATATTAGAGTTGACATGAATCTATGTCACAATGGTGACAAACGAAAACCAAATACAGCCAAGCACAAGCACAGTTTTCAGGAAGTATAGGTGGCACTGTGCACTTATTAATCTGCAGTCCAATCACACACAACCAGGGAGGAAGCGTCACATCAAATGACTGAGCTCCCAGGTCGCCTAAAAACTCAACAGTGAAAGAGCTTAATTGTAGACTTACACAGCCAGAGCAGTATTAGTCTCAGATAGTCTACCAGGTATGCTCTCTTACCACCACTATTTACCCAGGAGACATCACTACTGCTAACTAGCTGCAAACACCAGCATCCATCCATATGGATGGATTTTGACCTTTAGATGTTTCACCCTGTCACCCTCTCATTAGTCTTAGAAACATGTGCTGTACCCCAGTCTAAAGTTCCTCTGTCTTCTTCCCCGTCACATTCTTCTTCTCTCACCATCATGTGGCCAGCCATGTTGGGAACATCACTGGGGAGATTCTTTCCACAATTAACTCACCCTCTCCCTACTGGCTCACACTTCAGCATTCCAGTCTCTTGGCAGGACAAACTTCCAGGGATGTGGGCTGTGATGGCATTAAGACATAGTGATGGTGGCAAGGGTGGAGTTGGGAGCAACCTGGCAACCTGCCTGCCCCGTCTAGGAAAGACACAACAACTGGAGTCGTGTAGGTCCCATGATCCGGACTCTAGTATGAAGGAATCCATCTTGTGGAAGTCTGCTGGTAATCTGAGCAAACCCTGGGGATTCCTGTGAGAGAGCAACTGTCCCTGAATTAAGTTTCATACACACTAAATGTCCAGGAGACCAGGCAGTGATGAGGGATGCCTGCTCAACTTTGACCTCAATTATATATATATGGTACCTCCTAAACTATAGGTCGCAGCATCATCTAGTAAAGGGACTGTGATTGTGACAAATATAGAAAACAGAAACAAAGTGTGGTAAGGAGCTTTAGCTGAACGACTGCACTGGCCTGAAGTCCGCGCAGGTACTGCAGAAGACGGGGTCTGGACTCAGTCAGTGTGGACGCTACAGGTGGTTTGGGATGTGACAAACACCGGGCACACACTCACCCTTTATCAGTCGCTCTGTCGTCGACTGCTTCTCCTGTTTGTCTTTGTCCTTCCCAGACATGTCTTCGTCCAACGGAGGTGACTGTCTTGTTCGGATCCCGCTCGGCTCTGCTAAGGACGAGCTAGCAGCTCAGCCTGGCAGTCAGCTCCGTCCTCACAGCTACTAGTTCCAGCAAACGGCGGAGAGCAGTTAGCGTAGCAGCTCCGGCTCCAGCACTACTTGTGCTTTCACTAGCTAACGATCGAGCTAGCTCACGGCAACATTAATGCTGAAGAACAGGTAAAACACAAAGGCAAAATTGAAAAAAAAAAATTCGTCATACAGCTGTGGAAATCAGATAAAGTGTAAATAATCAGCGGCGGCCGTTTGCTGTGTAACAGTTGCCCACTGCGGCTAATAATACCTGGATATTAGCTAGAGGGAGGCTGCCGTTAGCAGCTAATCCGATTTAGTTGCTCTTTTCAGCTAGTTAGCGAGCTAACATCTTAACGTGTGGACAGACAAGAGACAGCAGAGCAGGGTGGCGAGGCATCTTCTACGTCCAGACCCGGGGACGGCTCACTGAGACGCGGACGAGCAAAGTTTTGTTCTCTGTGAAGACACACGCGTCTCCACAACGGCGTCCTCCTCCGCCCCCTCCACCTCGGATTAAACTATAATCTGACAGGGAGTGAGGAGCGACTCTGGATTTCCTACAACATGGTGGAGCCGATGTGACGTGACTATGGAAACGTAACACGTGGGTTAATGGGTGTGTTCAATAAGACAACGCTCCACGGTGACCGGGAGAGAGGCGCCCTGTAGTTATTGTGAAATTGCTATAACACGAAAGGTGTATGTGGTTCTCCAGTGGTTTCCACTTCACCTTGTGGTTTGGATCAAATTTTAAAAATCCCGTTTGATTGTCACCATGGTAAATTTCTCCCAGAGTCCCGACTCTGTCCTGATGTGTTTGCCCTGTAGTTTGCATGATTGCCACATTTAAGGGGGAGAGGTGCATTCAAAACCACAAAACTCCACATAGTTAATGTAGTGTCTGACTGCACTGCTGCGTTGTAGTGTGTTATACGAATATGAGGACAGTCAGAGCGACCTACATTAACTCTTAAGTCTAAAAGTCTCTGCAACGAAATGTATATTTGCATAGAGTTAGATGCAGATGTAAAGTTTATAAGCAATACTGTAGATGGTCTAAGGAGCTAGATACAGAAGATGTTATTCATCTAACATCTCTTTCAGTGCACTTACATAAGATAGAAGTGAGTGCAGTTGGTCTAAAGTCATTTAATTCTGAAGTTGAAGATTTTATATTGATATTGAATATGAACTGATTATGAGATTACCTTAGCTGCTACCATTAGCATTATATACTGCTATTATTTATTTGCTGTTGCTGCTAACACTAGTACTTTAGACTGTTACTATATACTGTTACTATTATACTGTCATTCTAATATTACTATCATTACATACATACTGTTGCTGTATATATATGTGTGTGTGTGTGTGTGTGTGTGTGTGTGTGTGTGTGTATATATATCTAGTATAACTATATACTGCCATTAACAGTAACATAACACTCTAACACCCTAACCCTAACCCTAACCCTAACCACCTGTATTACTACCATCATCTGCCATTGCACTTTACACACACATTACCTGCATCTTTTATTCCTATTTTATGCTATTCTATTTCTATTTTTATTGTATTTAAATATACCGGACTGCTATGACAACCTAATTTCCCCTTTGGGATGAATAAAGTCATCTATCTATCTATCTATTATATTGTGATAGACAAACAATCTGTAGCACAGGAACTGCAATAAATAATTTAACAATTCCTGTATTCACCAAATGCACCAATAATATAGTGCTGTTAATATTAGATGTGCATGTATTTGTTTATAAAAGTGATGCGCCTTTTGTCAAACGTAGAAGTGATGACTAGTAGCCTTTCATGACAAGGGGTGCTATGAAATGACCTCACTACAGCGTTAGGAAAAATAAGGGATTCAGGACCAACTTATCAACACTAGGTGGCGATGTTGTTTCGTGTTCTAAAAGATATACAGCTGCAGATGTGTTCAGTGAGAATAAAAAAAAAAAAAACATATCCAGATAGAAAAAGATACAAAACTTTTAGATTTATTGAACATGAAAATAGCATTAACTTCCACTTAAACATTCATTATAAGGAAATAGCTACAACATTACACTGAAATATCACCAACCACATATAAAACCATGATACAGTGGATCAATTCGTATGTAAAAAGCAGCTCAAACAGCTAAAAAAAAAAAAAAAGAAGTAGTGAAGAGGAATATTCTGACTGAACACAAAGAGCAAAGGGCATGCACAAAGGTCATCCACTGTTAGTTGTTAGAAACGCTGGTTCATCATCAGATCAATGCCTCAGCTCCTGTTTTACCTGTAGTTCTGCCTGATGCTGACATGTTTGCTTTGTCCAATCTATGGCCCACTGTGGATCACTGTCAAAGATATGACGCTGAGCATTTCACAGCCCTGTTATTTTACAACCCATGCAGAAATCTCTGAACTCTCTCCAGGCAAACTCAACAAAACAAAGGAAGAACAGAGGGGAAGCAATCGCACTACCAGGCTCATGGCCTGAAGGGGGGCACATGTACAGCATCTCTCTGATCCTGCTGTCTGCTTCGCAGTCAGACACTGCCTCTACTGTCTACTGGATCAGTAGCAGGAGGAGGAACCTCTACAGCTGAGCACATAGAAACATAGTAATCAGCAGGATGTGATTAACATCACTTCAAGTGTAGGCACTCGTGGCTCTTCAACAGTGCACAGCGACAGCAGTCGAGAGGAAAAAAAGTGGGAAAGTGTCCTCCCAAAGCAAAACTGACTTCCCTGGTTCCTCTTGTAGAAGTCTGGCTTGCATGGTTTGAAAAGGTATTTCAGCTCAACGTTACAGACAAATACATGGCGAACTACGGTAAAGTATCCCACTAATGTTTCACTTATGTATAGATATATATATTTAAAGAAAGACCGTAGCAAAAACTTTTGAACAGTGGGCGACATGGGAAGTCTTTGGTGCCCAGTGTCTCAGAAACTGAACAGAACAACATGTATGAGATCCAAAGAAGTGTGCATGATTTCCTATCCCAACTGAGGTGTTGCAGACACAGTTGACATCATTGGGGAGTGTTGCATCACAGCAGGAACCCATAGAGGACAACATATATCTGGAGTGTAGTGTAGGCTTGTAGATGTCTCCTTCATTTCACACAAGGCTCTAAAGGCTTAGTGATGAGTTACAACAGCTCAGCTACTGATCTTCTCCTTCAGCTCCCCATAACTTCTGCCCTGAGATGGACCGAGTGCAAGAGGCAGTCATCTTAAAAAAAGGTAGGTCAAGACTCATATTGAAAAAGAGATACATGAAGCAAAGCCCTCTGTTACATGTTAATCAGTCTACATTATTAACTGCATTAGTACTATAATTATAAAAAGATGCTCAATTCAAACATTTCTATGTACCGTGTGAATTTTTATGTTTAAAAAAAAAAAAAAAAAAAAAAAATCACAGCATAGATGCAGTTTCGCCTGAATATATTCTGGGAAATTATACTTTTAGAACTGCACAGTAATTAGGGTCTCTTTTTGCTTGCATATAGAATACCATTGAATTAGTATGCTGCAGGTGTAAATGAATTACCGAACCCTGTTGTGAATGTGTTCCATAAAAGCTTGAAGAACGTGTGTGGTAGGAGCAAAGAGAGTGAAAACAAAAGGGCCAGCAGAGTTTAGTGTCCCAGCTCAGCAGCCCACAGACCACAGGGCACTTGTCTCACTACGACCTGCAGGGGACTGCTCCGCTGAGCAGGCTGAGGTGAGTGAGAGTCGAGGCTGATCTCATCGCATCTTGTTATAAGTTGGGAGTGTTGTTGGGAGTGTGAGGCGAGAATGAATCCAGGGATTATTGGAGATCTGCTTCAGCTGAACATGACCAGAGCAGCCAGTGCAGGTCTGCCTTCATGTGTCGTGATTGGGTGTAATCCAAGAAGGCAGATGACATAAAAAAATAGTTCTCAGTGGAGTCCCAGTGGTAAAATGTCCACGACACACACCGATTCCTCTGAGCAGCAGCAGCAGCTTTTATTTACTGCATGATGAAACCAGGCTGAGGGGCCATACGAGGTGGGGGCCTCTGTGGCAAAGCAGGCGGGTACTGAGATAGGAAATGACTGGGATAACCAGAGGTGACATTGGGAAAGGGTTGGCCTGTTCTAGGGGGAATAGGTGGGTATGGTGAGTAGAAGGCAGGAGGCTGGGGGGCAGAGGTTGGAGCTGGATTTGGATTTAGAATTGGGGCTGGCTGGGATGGAGGAGGAGGGGGTTTCCTCCTGGGCTGGGGGACAGGGGAGGAACTGTTGCTGTCCTCGGTAAGGAGGGAGGCTGCCACTGACACATCCTGAGATCGGGATGTGGGGACAGATGCCTGGGGAGACGCTGGCCCTTTAGCACCATCTCCTGCAGCTTCTCAATTTTCACTCTTCTCAGGTGGGCCAGCTTCCTCTTGCTCTGATAACTATCAACGAAGGAGTCCAGGGTCATGTCACCATCCAGGAATGAGTCAGCTATATTCTGTTGACAGAAGCAGAGAGATGTAGATGTAGATATTCAAGTCCCTTCTGAGTAGGGATGGGTAAAACCAGGTACTAAACAGGCCTAGGGGCTACATTTTTAAAGATCAGAGTATTGATAAGCTCTGACACTCAAAGTACTGCTTTTTGTTACTAGAGAAATTAATAAATCTGATTTTTGTTTCTGCATGAAAACACACACATTTCTATACCGTTATTTGTGAAATGTCATTTTTCATTTCACATTTTACTGTAAATCTGTTAAATATTAATGGCGATTTGTTAAATCAAGCAATGTTAATTATGTTGTTGTTTTTTCGAATTGAGCAGAGCTGAATAGTGAACATATGGAAACAAAGACAATTACTCAGAGGACAGTGCAGTGGGAACTAATGTTTAAAAACTTTTCATTTAACATGTTCATTCAACGAACAAGGATCAACCCGATCTGTTCTACATACATGTGAATGAAGCAGTGTCTGGCATGTGTGTGTAGTGAGTGTGGTGAAGCAAGAGTGAGAGAGCGGCTCCAGGTACGAGTGTGCGAGTAGAGAGAACTAGCTTTAGAAACTGATCTCCTCTGTTCCCCGACTACAGTCTGGAACTATGGCAGCACTGGCAGAGGATAACAGCATGGAGAGAGACATTAAAATGTGCACACGTTTTAGTTAACTGTTAATAATAAAAAAAGAATAAATAAAACACTAATTAATCAATAATAAATTACTATCTATGAGGTAATACAGCAAAATAAGATTAATTGGTACACCATTACCTTGTACATACTACTGAGTGTGTATGTACATGATGAGAAATGTTGGTTATTTATTGTCCTTTGTTATCAATTTTGACCAAAATGTATGCCACTTAGGATAATGTGTAGTTTCTTTTTTAGGACAGTAGATGTCACTCACGCACAATGTGAGTCAAATGTGAAGAAAATGTGTATTTTTATAGCATTGGCCCACTGGTATGTCATATTGTACTGTAATTCTGGAGCCCTAACTATTTTTTAATGATTAAAAAAAACATATGTATACTGTGTACAATGTTATTTGTAGAACTAAAGCCACACTTGTTCTCCACAGCCATGCTTTTTAATGTGTTATATTGAATTGTTAAGCCCATATCATGTATCAAATTGTTTTGAGAAAGAAACATATCATCTAATTCCTATTATTTACAGTAGAATAGAAATGTCAGAAACTATGCAGGGGTCAAACTGCGACATCGGCTCTGTTACAACAGTCTTATATGAACAATGATGTCTTTGAACAGTAGGAGGGGCAGGCAGATACAGGAAGTAGAAGGCTTACCTCTGTCTCTTCTTCTATTTTGGCTCCCTCTGCCTGCAGCAGGGCCAGCAGAGTGTCCAGGGACGTGTTTCCTGACTTGTGGTCTGTTCAGTGACAAAACAGCATAACAACATACGCATTATTACTATGTTGGGCCTGAACCCAGAGGAGGCATCTCCAGTATTCAGTATTTTCACACCACTCATCTCACATATAAACAGTGTTAATTTGCACTGTCACACTGTCAACAGATGCTCGACACTGATAATAATCCTCCTGTAACTGCAACATTTGGATATGTTATAACAATATAGATAAACCTGGGCTGACCTAAGACACCACATGTACACAGAGTTTCTAAGTGGTCTGAGTCCGGACCAGGTGAGTTTGTGCGAGTTCCATAGTGGGACTGACAGTCAACACCAACTGGAGCTGGCACCACAGACACAAATGGTGGCATCCTTGTAATAACACCAGGGATACATCACTGGTTACTGACCTCCAGTATGCCTTTGTAAACTTACCTACATTCTTCCAAGCCCAGCTTACAATACAGCAGATCTCTAATTACACCGGACTCTGGTCTAACCTGATACACTATTCTAGGCTTCCCTCTGTACCTGGCATTCCAGTGAACACATATTCAGACTAATGACTTTAAGCACTGGACACTGTGTGTGATGCAGTTCTGCTCGTTTATACAACAACAGTAATAATACAAATAGAATATCAAGAGTCAGAATTTCAGAAAAGTGCCAGCATACCAAGGGACAGTTACTAGCAACACAAGCTCTATGATCCACTCTGTAATTTTGTCACTTGTGGCTGTAACTGCTTCCCTGGTCAAAGGGAAATGGTTAATAGTGAGTGACAGTGATGACGTGTGTAAAAAGCAAACGCAAACGACCAAGAACAAAACAAAGTGTCAGCTGTTAACAAAAAGATCTAATCAGGCTACATTCTCTCTTAGAAGTCTGGCACAGCCCCACTACAGCACTGCTCAAGGCACCTTCCAGTTGTCTGAAAATATGCCCCCATGTGGCCAACACTAGCGACTGCCACTCATCACATGGTCCTGCACATTTATTAAGGAAACATTAATGATTTACTTTACAGAGAAACAGTAACTGAACCACTTTTCTTTTAATGCGTCAGCATATGAGACACTCATGAACAGGAGGGTGAGGGAAATGAGGGTTGTAGGTGCTGAAGCTATAACTGTAGCAAGCCATCAGGGTCAAAGTGCCTAAACTCTCTTAGCTCCGAGCATCACTGTCCTTCCCTCTACAGCTGCTGTACAGCACATCTACAACTAGGACAGTATGTGAGTGTGAGGTGGGGGTTGGGGGCTGGAGAACTCGCATAACCTACATTTGACAACAACCATTGCTACTGACAACAAATACCGCCACAGTCTGCTGTATGTCAGGCCTTGGACACAGCTGCCTTTCACACACAGAGGCAAAGTCAAACTTTTATCAGCAGAGCAGTGGATGGCTGCCATGCTATTTTGAGACGGCTGCTTGGCAACCACTGCGTCAGTGAGGTCGCAAAAATCGTCACTTTATCTTCTTTACACACTGCACAGAGGAGTGAAGGTGTGCCAGCGACAGCTATTCTAGCCCTGTATGCCTTCATATCCTAGGGTACTCAGATAGGCCCTATACAAATGTAAGTTAGTATTATTATTATTATTATTGTATCGGGGAATTTAATTAAGTCTGGAGCTCACTCTGCCTGAACACTGCTCAATCACAGCCACTCCTGCAGCCATGTGATGACGCAGCTTCTGGTAACACAGCTGACACCGTGTTACCGATGTGGGAACTGGTGAAACGGGTTTCTTTTTTAAGAAAACAAACACTGTGCAAGTACTCGGCCTCCTGTGATTATCACAGAATGAAATGTTTCATGTTAGTCTCAAAGCAGATCGCTACAGCTACCTGACATCTGCAGACACCTATTGCTGCATATATACATATATACACACTATAAAAGAAAATCCTAACAGAATATTTGGCTCTTTTTATATAGACAAGGCCCTCTATCAATTAATGGAGAAACTTGATAATGACTGACTGACAATGATAAAAATTCATTCAGTTTTTCACCCTCATTATATTTGAACAATTAATTAGAAATTAAGGTGTTGCACTTTCACAATAACCTCAGCTATTATGATCAAATAAGCTCTCTGACTACACTTTAGTCTGCCTCCACTGACAGTAGAGGAGAGGCTAAGTTTTCGCACCACATCTGAATAAATGTGGAAGGCACATTTTCATTTAAACCATATGCATCCAGACATGTATTTACAGTCTCTGGTATCTTCTGGTTGCAGAGTTATGTGTTGTACCCTGGGCTCTGTGCTTATGTTCCGGTTGTTGATGACTTCATCAGAGTGTATTCAAATTTCTGAGGTGTTGAATAACATTAAAAATTCAGGACGGTGCGTTAAAGCAGTACGGAACGTCTCTGTACCCAGACTGGACTTGCGAAGCTGATAAGACTCGAAGCCCTCCTGAAGGCTGCTGTAGCGCTTGGTAAGCTGCTCCTTCCTCTGCTCCAGTCTGGGCTGCAGGGTCAGGTTTTGTTCAGCCAGGGTCCGATTGTTTACCAGTGTCTTCTCCTTGCTCTGCTGAACATCCTGCATCTATAGGAGAAAACAGAACATGTCACTGTGTGTCAGTTTGTATCACAGCACTGTGATCAGAACAGCAATATGTCCTGCTTAGACCTAGATCCAGACTGAGTCCAGAAAGTCTGGATGGAAAAGCAAATTAAATGAACAGAGACTTTTGCAAATTATTTTCAGACCACCCCAATGTTTTCGGGTGGTCTGAAATCCCATCACATCCTTTACAAAAGTGTCTCTGTCTACATGTCTACAAGAGCATGAGTTACTTAGAATGTGATGAGTGCAGTTACTGATGCCTTTGTCAGTACCACAGCAACCAAGATAGGCTGGCGTGTCTGATCGGATTACTTGCAAATAGCGCGGTTAACCACGGCCTGGCATACTGGACTCATTCTCTACAACAGATAAGAAGGAACTAGTTAATGTAGTGAACATTAACTATGAATCTCAGACAGCAGTTGAGCACCGACTGATTGACCTGTAATGTCTATTGATTCACTAAGCAACAGTCAAACATGGGTGGATCAAATAACAAAGTCAAGGTTGCATTTCATTGAGGTGTATCAGGGACTCTGCTATTGTGCATGCTGACTCATTCACCATTCATTATGTATTTGGACAATAAAAAAATGCAGTGAATATGCATTATGGTCACTTGTAGGTGTAGCACAGTTTCAGGACACAACGCTATAGTGAACACGTCACATTAAGGGCTAGTGAGAAAGGTCTAGTTGCTCTGTTTCTGGTGACTGAACTGAACCTCGGCATCGCTTTAATGCAAGTTTGAACCGGAACAATGAAAACAAAAGGGAAGATCGGCGTGATACAATGAGAATAGTGGAGAATTACATAAAAACTCTCCTACGTTACATCTATGATGACTCATTTCACACAACCGACACATTGTAGGAGCAAATATTACAGGATGGCGGAGGAACACTAAAAATACATGCAGTGTAGAGGATAATTATTGGATTGCTTCTGATGTGGCATGCTTTTTGGGAGAAACAGGAAAGGTGAATTTGCTTAGTGAATCTAAACAAATTCATGGCAGTGTTATTTGCATTATTCAAAAGGAACTTCATTAGCATCTGTCAGTGTGTGTTTCTAAAACCCAGAATTGTATGTGTACAGTGTATGTGTATGTGTGCGCGTCTGTACTTCTCAGCACTCTCAGGTTTCACTCTGTCCCTGATGACACCCACCGCCTTTGTCTCCATTCAGTGTTTAACAAAGAGAGAATTCCCCTAAGACAGGTCTTCACGTGGCTCGCTTTCTTCCATCCCTACTGTAACTAACCACAGTCAACAAGTGCTGTGTCACTGTAGTTAACAGTCCCTCCCACTCTCTACTATGGGAGGAAGACAAAACCATAGAGACCATCAACTGGGGTGTGGATCAAAACCACATTCACCACCGTCACTGAACAAACAGTGTTTATTCTAGCTCCTGTTCCAGGGGTCGCTGAGACTCGCGTACAGTTGACAGTTAAACTGAGTTTAAATCAGATTGTTGGTGTAATGCCCAATGGAGTCTGAACCGCAAAAGAGACAAGGAAGGAGGAAGTCTTTACAGTTGCACTTTACAGTTAGACAACCCTTTAGTACCATAGGGGTTCTTCAGCAGCAGCAGGGTTGGGGAGAGGGTGGAGGGTGATGGTAAAACAAAGCAGCAGCATCAACATGGGATATAATGACAGATACAATTCCTGAATGATGTGTCCACAACCACCAACAATATATCAGTGGCAGAGGATTTCTAAGGACTATGGCTTGTAATCACCCTATGTATGAAAACTGAGACTTATCAGCTGCTTATCATGATATGGGCCGATTTCAGATAGGGAGCAGAGCAGGTACGTGTTAACGTTTGAGTCATCGTGTCCTGATCAGGACCAGAGTCCTGCTATGAGCCATTGGTCTGTACGGACATTGAAAGTGTGGCACAGTGTAACACAAGCTCAGGCAGTAACGCAGTCCAGAGCAGATCTCGCCCTCTGGGCCAGGATCTGGGCACCGATAACATCCGGCTGGTTAGTTGTGTTTTCCCCGGACTCGGTGCCCCGTGACGACGCAGCACTCACTGAGTAAAGTTTGGCACGACGACCTGAGAGTCGTAGCTAGGCCACAGCTTCATTGCGTGACTTCTAAAAAAAAAACGACTCGGCCTCAGTCAGTATATTACAATGTTGTGTTTTCCGTAACAGCGACGGGCTGCGGGGCTAAGGAAGTGTAGTTTTCCCTCAACACAAATGTCGCAAACTGTGAAACCTTACGTATTAAAATCGTGACAAAACTCGTGACAACACTCCGGTAACTTAGCCCAAGGTTAACGGTCTTTGACCGACTCCACGAACATGTTCTGTTAACGGTCACATGTGAACCGTCAGCTCCCGACCGAGGCTCGAAGCAGCCATTACCGAGCGTGTGCTAGGAAAACACAACAAAGGACTAAGGAAAAATAGGCACCGAGAAAACAACAGCTAACACCGACAACAAAGCCCAGAGCCCCACGTACCTCGTCCATTTCCTGGATCATCTTAGTGAGTTTCTCGTCGTCCTCCAGGATTTCGTTGAGCTGTGTCATAGTGTAGCCGTCGAACTTGCTGAAACTGGACATTTTGGCTCCTGTTGTGTGTGTTCTTGTCGTCGCCTCTGGGATAGTGACAGCTGACTGAGCTGCGTTCACAGGAACTGGAAACGATAAAGGCCTCGCGATGCCTTCATGGACGCTCGGAAACAACAAAACCCCGTCAAGTTAGCAACACTCGAAGGCTAAACATGAACTAAACACAGGCTAAATTAGAATAGAATATCGGTTTTGTTTATTGCACATGTACAGATAAGCTGTAACAATTTATAGAAACATACAAAAAAAATATTCTTCAATCAAATGAGAACTATTTGATCCATTATGTTGTTAACAATAATTATTATATTACCTTAATAAGCCTGGTGTACTTATATTGTAATTGTAAAGTTATATGGAAATAATGTGATAAACACATTTTACACATGTCAGTACATTCACCAAAAAATCTAATTACTTCATCCTTCAGTGTCAATAAAAGTGCCAATAAAATTCCTTATGATATAACTGACTGTAACTTTGATGAGAAGAGGATGGATAGACAGAGACAACCTGAAAATAAAATCTCCATTTGCACCTGTTGCCAACACATATAGACACATATGACGCCTGCTTACATTATCTTTACCCTGTGTTGGGACCACACCGAGTCAGCTGGAGGAGTGAAGTGTAATCACAGTGGTCAACAAAGTCCTGACTGAGAACATGTAAAAGTAGTGTAATAGTATAGTTTAATGATAGTGTGTTCACACAGTGCAGTAAGGACAAAAAGTGAAGATGGTAGCAGCGAGTTAGCACATGATGATTGGCTGTCTCCTTTTGCCTAATGGTGTTAGCATAGTTACAGATATGACTCCATCAACTGATTAATCAGACAACTGATCAATGATTTGACGCAGCCCAAACATACAACTGATATTTCGTGACCACCGAGATACAATGAACATCATATGGATCTGGTGTGTTAGCTTTGTGGGATGATGCAGTACAGAGCTCACACTGGTCATTTACAGTAGTTTATACAGTTACATTCTGTATATGGAGTGACAACATAATCACTGGCCTGAGTCACTGATGTGAAATGTGCATCAGCTCCTTTCTGTGTAATCATCACATTACTTCTTTAAAAAAGTACAT
This sequence comes from Polydactylus sextarius, assembly GCA_016801845.1. Taxonomy (NCBI): domain Eukaryota; kingdom Metazoa; phylum Chordata; class Actinopteri; family Polynemidae; genus Polydactylus; species Polydactylus sextarius. The sequence continues at coordinate 6,912,004 of CM028931.1, forward strand.
ATATTATTTAACCACCCTAGAACCAAACACCAAACATCACACCTACACCTGCTACTGCAAAGTGTATGACTGTATGTATATGTAAAGCCACAAACGCAAAACCTGAGGAAGACATCAGTTACACAACAGCTTATCTGTATGGAGGGTGATAATAAGGTATTACAAAGTGTGCACATTCTTTTGGTTGTGGTGTTCCTTGTGATATCTTTGGATATAGTGAAGTTAATATCGTTAATAGTTAATAACACTACTCAATTTGTCTCTTATTGGATCTTCACCACATCAATACCATATGATCATGTCATCAAAGTCCTCAATAAAATATGTCAAATTTCTGGTTAAAAAATAACAACACCGGCAATGATATAATAATTATTATAAATCACTCTTCTTGACAGTACATGATGTTTCAGCAGCAGTGCACATACTGCAATTCAGTCTCAGTAACGAATGTTGTACTCAGTCTCACTGCCACTGCTGTTGCTGCTGCTGCTTTGTCTTCTCCGCTGACACCCTCTGTCAGATTTCCATCTTAGGGTCTCGGGTGGGTTGAGAACCTCTGCTCCAGTCTCTATGCCTAGGACTTGCCTCTGCACCAGCTTGCAGTACAGCCCCCCGCTGGCCATCAGCTGACTGTGGGTGCCCTGCTCAGCCACATGTCCCCTGTCAATCACTATGATGTTGTCAGCCTTCTCTACAGTGCTGAGTCGATGGGCGATCACCAGCACTGTGTGCTCCTTCATGATGTTGTTGAGAGCCTGCTGAACCTGCGGTGGAAAGTCAAAGACTTTAACTAAAATGTCTATCACTCATTATGTCGTTCACTACTGAACATGTAACTGGTTGTTGTATACCACGCTGTCTGGTGCAGCATTTCACTCACAATATGTTCACTCTCTGCATCCAGAGCGCTGGTCGCCTCATCCAGAATCAGAACACGTGGGCTACGGATGAGAGCTCTTGCGATGGCCACCCTTTGTTTCTGCCCCCCTGATAATTGGGTGCCCTTCTCTCCAACACCTGGGACAAATTGAGATAGAATAGAACACATAATAGTTCAGAAAACAGCATTATAGAGTTACCTAGACACATTAGTGAGTCATGGTGCAGGAGAAAAGCATAAAAGAACAAATTACTAGTTCTATCTATTCTACAGTGCATCTGTGGCTGACTGACATATATACAGATCTAATGATTACTTGTCTCGTAGCCTTTGGGGAGGGCGGTGATGAAATCGTGAGCATTGGCTTTAGTAGCAGCCTGCATTACAGCATCCATGGGGACATCACTCAGGCCATAGGTGATGTTTTCCTCTGCCGTCCGTGCAAACAGCACCGGCTCTTGGCCTACAAGAGCTATCTGCAGAGAAAAGACAGTGTCTGAAAGACTCAAACCAAAAACTATTTGTTAAAAGTAACTCCATCTCATCATTTAAAGAACACTGTGGCGAAACAGACCTTGGAGTGGAGGTAGTTGTGCTGAAAGGTCTGAACAGGTTTTCCATCCAACAGTACTTGACCTTGTTGAGGGAGGTAAAAATTCTCCAGCAGACTCACACAGGAGCTCTTTCCACTGCCGGAGGGTCCCACGAGGGCTGTGACCTCTCCGGGGCGCAGTGTGAATGAAACCTTCTGCACACAGGACCAATCATGGGAAGTGATATTCTTCAAACTTAAAAAGTCTTTAATCATTTTATTTGGTAATAAGAATGGGTTTCAAGGCTGAAGATCTGGGTACTAGCATCTAACTGTAACTGTTTCCCCAGAACTGTATGATAAGCTTATAAGTTGCTATATTAAATAAAATACTTAAACAGAAGGCTTGTGTTGCCTCTGCTTTCTATGGCTTAATTGGCCAGCTGTGAACAATGTATTATACAGGGATTACAAACAAAAAGCCCTCCGACAAACCTTGAGAATGTCCGTTTCAGGACGTGTTGGGTAGGCAAACGTGACGTTTTTAAATTCAACCAGGCCACTACAAATGTCTGGTGCCTCTGTGCCATCAGCTGCATGTTTGGGTTTCCGGTCCAGGTACTCAAACACCTTCTCAGCAGCTCCCACTCCCTGCATGAGGCCCGTGTACACTGATGCAATGCTCTGTAAGATAACACAGAGATTAGCATCAACTCATTGTTTTTGCATGCTTGTAATAAAGGAAATCAAACAGAGCAATGCCTCACCTCCAGACATTCTCCCAGCTCAAGCATGTATATGAAAAAAGATATCAAGGCACCGCTGGTCATCTGACCAGTCAGCACAAGGTGACCACCATAGTAAAGGATAGCAACCTCTAACGCAAGCTCTGAAATCTGAAAAGCACAGAAACGCTGTTACAGAACACTGATCTGCAGCTGCACATCTTCTTCTAAAGAGGCACCTACTAATACCTACAGAGGTGGACCACATGTAGCAAGCATAAGCAATGGCTTGTTTTTTGTTGAGCTGGAACATAGTAAGGAGCTTGGCATAGTAGGAGTCAGCTTCACCACACTCGTTGGCAAAGCTACGCACTGTCCTCATGGCCGAGATGGTTTCCTCTGCAACTTTATTGGCCTCCGCGAGAGTTGTTTGCACTTCTTTGGTCAATTTCTATGAGAATAAAAACAAAGAAGCTCTTTTATTTCTGTTGGCAAATGAATCAGCACCACAGACACAAACCTACTTTACCTTATAGTACTCCCCATAAAGTTTGGAGGCGAGAGAAATGAAAGGAAATCCCATGATGGTCACCAGTGTTAGCCTCCAGCACATCCCAAACATGAAGATAAAAAAGCCAGTGCCCTTGATGGCACTCCTTAGAAAGATGTTGATATTCTGTGAGATGAGGTCACTCACTTGGGTAGTATCAGATGACAGACGTGATATGATGTCACCTACAAGTAGCGATAATGTCAGGAAGACTGCTGTGCTGCCAAACACAGCTCTCACAAGACAATTAAAAATGGTTCTTCCACATTACCTGTGTGGTTTTCATCAAAAAAGGCAATTTCCTGCCTCATCAGTGTTCTGAAGAGATGGTTCCTGAGCCTGAGGTTCAGTCGGGCAAATGTCAGAGTGAAGACTCCTCCACGGACTCCCATTGCAAGTGAACTATGGAGAGTAAAAAATCCTTTCAAACTACCTTTAAATCTGGCAACTGCCAAATGACTTCTGAATAATACATGAACAGTATATACTGACCTGGCTAAGGCCAGTCCTGCCAGTGTAATGACTGGTTTAGCAAAGTACTCCATGCTTTGGTGAACCACAATGCTGTCTATAGCTTTCCCATAGTAGTATGGTATGAAGGCTTCACCTGCAGAATGAAATGACACGTTACTGGTCTGTGGGATATTTTGTTGGACAGGGTTCTATAATTTCAGACATTTGGTTTCACAAAGGCTCATTGGTTTATGGGCCTTTGTTAACCAGGGTCTTGATTGACACAACCTGTAGGTATGAGGTGTTACAGGTCAAACTATGAAGCTCTTTACAGGAGTGCAATCAAATGTTCAACCAGGCCTCACCTCATATGTCATTGCACCTGTGTGTGTGGTGGAAAATGAAAAAAAACATGACCTTTGACACTCGACTTGTTGTATAACATGTAATATAATGTAATATAAAACTCAGTCAAAGGACAAAGGACCTCCTCAGTCTGTCTGTCTCTCAGTCTGTACTTTTTTGTAGTACTAGTAATTTTTGCCCTGTTTTATATTTTATATTCATCTTTTTTAAGCCACTGTCTTCTGATTTTTTTTAAATTGTATTGTGTATATTGCTACTGTCTGTCTTAATTTCCCCTTGAGCTTGATAAAATATCTATCTATTTATCTATCTAGTCATAACCCACAGTTGCCATTAAAGGCTGTTATTCCACTCACACACAGCAGAGATGAGGAGGAAGAGGACAGCTATAGACAGCAGCCCAGCATCCTTCCTGCAATAGATTAGCAGACGTCCTAGTGTGGCCCCTGAGCTGGTCTTCTCCTTCTCCTGGATGTTCTCCTCTGTCTGAGCCTTCCTCTCCTCCTCCTCACCAGTTGTCCCCACCAGTTTCTCAGTGTCCTCAGAGGCACCTCTTCTGCTGCTGCTCACGTTGCTGTCGTGACTTCTCACAAAGGTGGACTCTTTGCCCAGCAGTTTCCAGACCAGCACGGTCCCCAGAGAGGAGGCAAGAGTCCAACAGATCAGGCTCAGGAGCCATGGCTGATGTGTCAAAGGCTCCACTTCAGTCAGAAGTAGCAGTTTGGCCAAGGCGTAGGTGATGACGATGAGACAGAGGAAGAGAATGAGGGTGCTGAGCATACTGACCCTCTGAGGGCCATCCTCCTTGTTCCATGACACACCTATACAGGCTCCCAGCAGGAGGGAGACTCGGAGCAACACAGTCCCCCAGAGGTCCAGTGCTGATTGGAGGATGTTAAAATCCAGGGCCTCCTCTCTGAATATGTTCAAGTCTGAGCCATGTGTGTATAAAGCAGTGGTGATGACAACATCCAGTAGGATGAATAGCACAGCGATGCTCACACCTACTTTGATGCCCATGCTGGACGCTAGGTTTGATTAAAAATGAAGTTTATGATCACGTCTGACTTTTAGAAACTCGTAACACACACCGTCTGAGTCAGTCTACTCTGCATTTAGCTGAAGTGTCTCCACCAACAAGCATCATTTCATCATCTCGTTACAAATACTTTATTTTGAAGGGAGTTCTCCCGGTCCTCTGCGGATAGTCGCCACATGTAAATATGACGTGAGCTGGTGTAACGTGTTTGGTTGACGATGTAACTTCAAACTGCTGATGATTGTCAGATGTTCATAGTCTCACCACACTGTTGGCTAGTTCTTATGGAGTTAGCCTTTAGCAGGCGCTGAGTGGCATCAGGTTCCATGCGTCCGTGTTGTTACAGTCCAGCCAGACGTAGTGCGCAGTGCGAGGCTCCTCTGGACTCACCCTGAGCACAAACTCCGTCAGCAGCGATACTCAGACAGTCCGAACCGACACTAACCGAATGGGCACCGGTATCAAAGATCGTCTTTTAGTTGTGTGTCCAGCACCTGCCACAAAACACACGCGCACTGTGCTGTGAACGCGTCATATGGATGTAAAGTGAATTAGTCTAATCCAGAGCTCCGCCCACTCAAACTGCACCGTTTCTGAACCGCGGGCGGACTGCACTGGGGTTCCGTCCCCAGTAAATGAGGTAGAGTGATACCTCTTAACTTTTCACCTGACAGACACATTGCGGTCATTACGGAAGTGAACAGTGAAGTCCCTCCCCCTCCCAGCCGGTTCCGCCTCATTGAAAATGCAGGGAAAGAGATATTCCCTGCGAATTCGCAATCACAATATACAGTTAAAATTACAGTTTTTGCGCCAATTTACACCCACACTGTTGTTAAGTAGCATGGCAAACGTCTGCAACATTTTATTTTATGTGTACTTTCAGTGTATAAGCTCATTCAGACTTTCTGAAAAGACCATTTTACTTTTACAGGGAGCCTAAGTCACGCCCCTTTCAGTTGTCCCCACTGGATCGAAAAAAGACTGATAGTCAATGGAAAGATAAAAAAAATATTTTCTGGTCCACTTTGACTTCTACCCTGAATCACACATATCCTGTATCTTAATTTAAATGACAACTATTATTGTGAGTCAAGGCTATGTTTGTTGTGTAATTGTAGATTTATTTGCATCTGAAAATACATAACCGGTTAGACTACAAACCAAGTAGTCGCGTAGGTGACGCCACGTCACAAATGTCTTATTAAATTTCTTTCCCGGCTGAAGGGAGAACGACCAATAGGTGGATAACCAGGTGATATATTTTCCTAGGTTAGCTGTAGCTAGCTGTTATGCTAGCTGTTATGAGTTTGACGGTGACATAAATTTAGTGAGACGAGCGTCATAGTCCACTACGCGGTCTTACACAAAATTTTCTGCCTGTCACTAAACAGAGCTCTCTATGTCAACAATGATCTTCAAAATTTACAAACGTCATATGTGAAAACCATGGCACATTTCAAACGGAACCAGAAAATATTTCTTATCTCTCCATTTTTACAAGCATAGGATCCGAAAGAAGATGGCCATGACTTTGGTTCCCCATTAACATCAAGCTCCAATGCAATGGCTCAACAACAAGGCTTCATTAATGAAAAAATAAATCTTTTCAGTTTTACAGGATAACACAAACAGTCTTTCACATGTCTGTCAGATCCAGATTAAATTGGCTCTGGACTACAATGCACAAACTTATAGATCAACAGATATTTTTTACATCCTGATGCAAATAGTATTCCCTCAGACACTAATATAGATGTGGAAGAAGGTTTCACCTGATGATACAGAAAATAACTGCACTGCAGTGGCAGGGTGGTTAGTGGTGATTAGTGTAGCATATAGACACAGAAGCCGGTCCCTGGTTGTCAGCTGAAACAACCTTTTGCTGCATGTCACACCCCTACTCTATCAGCTCTTTCCTACGCTCGCCACTGCACCGTCTAACAAAGGCAAAAATACCCCAAAATTCCTGAATGTGTTCCTTATACTGGATCCATACTCGAATGCAATGTGGTCTTCACTGGTAGACCGGCCTCCAGATAGCATTTTGTGTAATCCTGCAAATAAATAAACAAACAGACTGACAGACATGGGGTGAAAAAATAACCTCATGGATGGAGGTAAATATATTGTACAACAAAGTGAAAACAAGTCAACATCATTCATGGGAAACAGTTTAGAAACAGTCTTCACTGGCTGTGGAATCTGTTTCAGGGTGAAAAATCCAGCCATAGGTTAATCAGCTGACAGAGCCACTGCTCGGCATCTGGACTTTCCTCTGCTGTCCGAGACACAGGCAGCTTGTCATGACTCACAGTCACTCCGTTGTGTCTCCTCTTTCCTCCTCCTCCTCCTCCTCCTCCTCCTTCTCAGTGGACGTCGGGTTCGGCTAAGCGATAGGCTAACTCAGTCTTTATGTCTTCAGGCCGGTTCTGCTCGGTGGCCAGCACCGTCTCAATAGGAAAAGTCAAATATAAACTCTCTTTCAGTTTTTTTGGTGAAGGTGAGTCTCCTGCACCAAATAGAGGATCTGCAAACTTAAAGGTCATGGACGGCATGGCGTGTCCCCTGTGTTTGGCCTTCTTCTTCTTCTCCTGTTTGTAGGCTGCGTTCATATTGGCTATAACCTGGAACACATGGCCAGGCACAAAACAGGATGATAAAAAACAAATAGAAAATCATTTCTCTCCTAATCCCTCACTGTCCCATAGCAAAACAATCAAAACAAACTCTACATTCCTGGTCTCTGTGCCTGCATCTGTTTTCATTCATGGGTAATCAAACAAAATCAAATAAAAATACTCACCAACTGTTTGACAGAGTTCTGTTGTTCCTGCATCACTGTCATGTGTGTAGAGGCTTTCTCCTTTGTGAAAGCCACTTCCTGCTCTGCTTCATCATAATTCAGCAGACTCAATGTCGTCTACAAGGAAGGAAATAATTATTTAATAAGCAGAAGGTGAAATTATTAGAAATGGCTCCTTCCTGCGGTCTCACCTCATTGGACAAATTAGCTTTCCTGTTGAACATGAGGGAGTATGGGGTGAACTTGGTCGTGGGGTTGGTGGAAGTCCTGAACAAAAACAGTACAGGGTCCAGGAAATCATCCCATTCGCTCTGCTTCTCCATCACCATCTGCACAACAGCTTCCTTTAGCAAAGGGCCCAGTGCAGTCGTGGAACGGGTTGAGCTGAAGCTGATCCAGAGGAGCAACCTTCTGCACAATGCTCCACCTGTCACACAGCAGCTTTGTCACCTGGAAAACATCAGTGAATCAATCAGAACCACCATCAGTTTAATGACCACCTATGTTGCATACTGTAAAGCTGAGTGGCTAATAGACGCCTGTCTCTCTTATTAGCTGGGGACAGCAACACATTTGGTCCACAAACGCCAGTCTTAAATAAAGCCCAGGTCTGATTTTCTTCTTGTCAATGAATTTAAGCTCATTCTAACTGCCCCGCACCCAGAACAGAGCATGTGAGCGGAGCGTGCGAAAAATAGTCGGAGTGTGGTGCAGGATTTTATCCAAACGCCGGAGCGATCACTCCATCTTGCTCCGGTCCAGTGCTTATATTTTATTGTTCACAATCTTCCTGTCTTCCTGTCTTAAACTTTTTTATTTATGGAACTTTTTCATGTTACAAAAACCAACATGAGATCAGGGGTCGGAGTCAATGCATACAAAAAAAATAAAGAAAATTAAAAAACTTTAATTAACTATGAAATTTCTCTTTCAAACTATGTAAATGGAGTGTTTTTTTTTTTAAGCCAGTACTTTATGATAGCCTTTTTACCTGCAGCCAACAGGATCATTAACAGATATTCATCATCTCTATTTCCCTCAGGAAATTTTCCTCAGTACAGTAAAATAAAAGTAGCGTCAACAATGAAACCCAAAATGTGTGCACACAGTCAGAAAACATGTGCAAGGTCCATCAAGCTTTGTCTACATTTCTCCAACATCCTATTTGAGTCAGTCTGCCTTTTGTCTAAGGGTAATAAAAAAAGATATAAGATTTTTACAGCCTCTCCAAACCAAAGAGTTTGTTGTGGATGACTTCCAGTTGAAAATTGGGGAGAACTACCTCCCATATTTTCAACACCTACTCTCTGTCTTTGGTATTTACTTCTCACTGTCAACACATCTTATTAATGACTGGATTGGTATGTCTCCTAAAGAAGACTTCCATTGTGAATTTAATGACTCACCTCATCACAGAAGTCAGCAGTCTGCATGCACACTATAGTGTTCGGGGAACCAAATCTAAAAGGACACAGACCAAAGTTCACTCAACTTCTAGTTAAAATAATACTGAATCATTTCTATTAGACACACTGACTGATTTGTTTCTGTAAACTGATGTGCAGTTTTTTTTTATTTTTATTTTAGCCTTGAAAGCATTCCTGTACCTGAGATTTTGTGTGCCATTTTTACCTGTAAATACATTTGGAGATGCATTTTGCAACAGAGAAAGCGTCTGTCTTTTGCATTGGAAAAGCCTCTGGCCATTTACTGAAGTAATCAATGAGGATGATAACGTTGGTGCTGCCTTGTTGTGTCTCTGGGAAAGGTCCTGGTGAAGAGACACATACAGTAGGCGTCAGATTGTGAAAACAAATACAAAAAGTTACTATGAAATTATACAAAATCACATATACAAATATTTAACCGACACAAACCTATAATGTCAATCCCAACTATGTCCCAGGGTGCATCCACTTTTATGGGCCGCACTGTCCTCGCCAGATTTTTATTCCTCTCTGTGTGCTGACAGGTTTCACACACTTTAATCTGAAACATGCAGAAAACAATTAGAAATCAGACCAGTGGTGTGTTATACTGACAGATACTGTTTGACATGTAAAGATTTAAATACCCAGTCTACAACGTCCTTGATAATCCCGAGCCAGTAGTACTTGCTCTGGATCCTGTGTACAGTCTTCTTCTGGCCCAGGTGATGGCCGATGTCACTGAAGTGGCAGTCAAGAAATATCTGCCTCTTCCTCTCGGCCTCGATCACCACCTCCCTCTTCTCTTCTTTCTTGGGGCCCACATAGTACAGTTTTCCCTCTGGATGAAGGCGTGAATACATGAAGGGACATATGAGGCATAGTCGAAAAGTTGCAAAGTTCAAACATGACACAAATCAGAACATCAGAACCGTTGAGATAGAAAAAGAAACAAAACTCTTGCTGTTTCTTTTGGAAATTAAAAGATAAGATATATTTTTATGGGTAGTTTCCAACGAATGATGTTGGCTCTGTCCCTTAGTAACCATGAAATGCAGTGCTGCTACAAACGAGTGAAACGGAGAGTCGGTTTTATAAAGGCTCCCTCATAAATTACATCTAACCGTGCTGGTGCATGGTCTCAGGTTTTGAAAGAAGAGGCCAGCGGCAGGTCTCTCCACTGTTCTGACATCAGTCTTACCATCAATGATAAATTTCTGCGCGTATCTTTTCAGATTCTTCCTTCGTAAAGGGTTCATCGTCTGAGGAAAGCAACCTTTGGCCACAAACGTGTAAATGTCACCGAGTTTATTGGAGCTGGATTCGACCACCTCCTCCTCAGCGACCTGCAGCGACTCCACACTCAACATTTCAGCTGAGACTCCACAGAGCAGAACGGAGGACAGAAGACATTGGACGAAAGACGGACGGTCAGCAGAGACACATATCAGCTACAACCGGCAGCAGACACGGTGACCTGCCGCTAACGCACAGTCCACAACAAAATAATAACAAGATGAAGACAGCGAGCGCATGTCCGCGTCTCTTCTTCTTCGTTTTTTGGCGGTTGGCAACTAACTTAAATGGTGCGTTACCGCCACCAGCTGGTCTGGAGTGTGGCACTTGAGTCTAGTCTTTCAAAAAATTATTTTAATTAGTCCTGTATTCCTCAGGAAACTAAATACGATTATTCCTTGAAGAATGTCCCGCAAATCTAATCTTATCTGTTCTTTTTGTAATTGTGGAGTTAGTCTTTGTCTGTCTTCCTGACGTTTAGGTAGGTCAGTGCAATATAGCGTGCTCTATTGTCTCGACTACAATAAAAAAAAAAAAAAAAAAAGTTGTCCGCGTCTCTTCTGCTTTTCCAAATGAGACAGATTTTTTTTTTTTTTTTTTTTTTTGCATTAGCGCCCCCTGGTGTGCACTACCCGCCAAAACTGTCCAGTGATTCCCAGTTCCACCACTGAGAATAGCATGTGTGTGAGTGTATGAGAGTGTGTGTGTGTACCTGGTTTTTCCGATATTGTGGGGACTTAAACCTGTTCACACACTCACATTGTGGGGATCTGTCTCCCTTGTGGGGACAAAAAGCTGGTCCCCATGATGTAAAAAAAAAACAAAAAATAAAGGAAATAGAGGTGAAGACATGACTTAAGGTTTGGTTAAGGTTAGGGTCGGGTTTAGATAAAGGTTAGACAAGTGGTACCAACAAATCTCAGATCTCTAGGGTTTCCAGGAAAGTCTCCAGGAAATGAATGAAATGTCCCCACAAGGCATGAAAACAAACGTGTATGTGTCGGTAGCTGTAGTTATTGTAGTTATGGATTAGGACCAGTAGAGGTCAGGCGCACACAGGCTCATCTCAATAAACGGCTCTGGGCTCGTGGCAGCAATGACGTAGTGTCAGATGACTCCTGTAATGCGAGTAGTGAAGAAAAACATGGAGGACTCCGTGCCTCAGTATTACACCTGTGGCTGTTTCACCACCGATAACATCTTCCTATGCGACTACAGAGTCCACGTCCGGTTCGTGTCGGAACAGCAGTTCAGAGTGGACTACCAGGCTGTGAGTGGAGCTGAGACAGAGGGTCAGCACGCAGAACACACACGATGTGCTCTGCATATTAATATTAATAATAGTATTAATATTAATATTAATTGTACATTAATGTCACTGTTACTGCTGCAGCTGCTCCGGAGCCTCGGCTGTGTCACCGACCAGCAGTTTGACGACGTCCTCAACAAGGTGTGTGTGTGTGTGAGCACGTAGTTTGTCCACCAGATGGCGCTGTCAAGTTGATGTTTACACTGCGACATGCATCATGGACACACAATCAAGACGATCTGGATTCAAGATTATTTGCTTCTGTAACTTGTTCGTGTTTACTATAATAATAATAGTTTCGTGTTTAATATAATAATAATAGGTTCACCCTATCGTGGCTTGATCTTAGACTCCTTCCTGTTGGCTTCAACTCAAACAAGCGTCTTATTAGAAGTTCGCATCTAATGATGAGTCACATTCTGATATGACAAGAACTGAAGTGTTGTGATCAATAGAAGAGGTTCCTGGTTGGGATCATGAGGTGACTCAGTCACCGTGTGTCCAGCAACCGTGCTTTTTGTTTGCTCTGTGTAGATCTCACAGGAAGTGGACAGGCGAAGGCGTCTTAGCAAGACATCTGCTGAGAGAGCTGCCGTTATAAAAGATATGTACCAGCCACTCCACCCTCATGTCTACCACCTGCAGGTTTGTACTGCATCAGTCTAAGCCAATAATATCATTTATAATTTATCATCAACGCTCGGCTGAGACACATTTGCACGCTGCCTCTCTTCAGGAGTCTTTCCTCAGTCCCAAGTTCAAACAGATTGTGGAATACAGTCGAAGCAGAGACTCCACTGAACAAGGTCTGTTAGACCTGCTGGAGGGAGAAGTAGGTGAGCTCAGTCGACATCATATACTACTGGAGAGGACAGGAATCATGATCATGGAAAATATAAAAAAGAAACTACCTGCTTCGATAATGATATCATACGTTAGCGATGTATGAAAAAGCCCCACAGAGAATAAATCTGATCTGTTCCACCACTCTATTTCAGCTTCCAGGGTGTACCGCCTTCCTGTGTTTGAGAGAAACTTCTGTGAGGAGCTGCTGGAGGAGCTGGAACACTTTGAGCAGTCTGCAGTCCCTAAAGGAAGACCCAACACCATGAACCATTACGGGGTAATGTGTTCATCGCTGCTGGCTGACACTGGCACCATTTAATCACTGCTCAGTCATTTATGGTCCATCTTCATTGTTCCCTGATGCTCAGCCTGTCAGTGTCACAGTAGTCATGAAAAATGCAGAAATCTATATTCACGCGGGTAAATGCGGGGACTATAATGGATTTTCTATCAGGGCCAGGGAATTATCGAGCCCTTCAGCTAAAGCCTTAAATCAGGATCATGTAACATGTTAAAGTGATGGAGGAGGTCTGACCTGAATATGTTCAGTCAAAGAAAGGTGAGTGACAGTTATACCATCTGTTTTCTCTCCTAGATCCTCCTGAACGAACTGGGCTTTGACGACAGCTTCCTCACACCTCTCCGCAAGCACTACCTGCATCCGCTTACCTCCCTGCTGTACCCAGACTGTGGGGGGCACTGTCTTGACAGTCACAAAGCCTTTGTTGTCAAATATGATATGAATGAAGACCTGGACTTGAGTTACCACTATGACAATGCAGAAGTCACTCTGAATGTTTCCCTAGGCAAGGACTTCACGGAGGGCAACCTTTATTTTGGTGACATGAGACAGGTGATTGGTTGTAATAGTGCTGTACAATACTTGGTCCATTCCTGCATAACACAGACTCCAAGATAATACATCTTGCTAATGAAACACAAAAGGTTTTTTGGTGGTATAGAAACATCCTCATGGCCAGTGTTCTGCTGCCTCCTGCAGGTTTCGCTAAGTGAGACTGAGTGCTCAGAAGTTGAACACAGGGTGACTGAGGGCCTCCTCCACCGGGGCCAGCACATGCATGGAGCCCTGCCAATCTCCTCTGGCCAGCGCTGGAACCTCATAATGTGGATGAGAGCATCAAAGGAACGCAACAAGCTGTGCCCCATGTGCAACAGGAGGCCGACATTAGTGGAGGGAGGGGGCTTTGCCGATTGGTTCACCAATCACTCTGAGGCCCCAATGGACACTTCCTGTGTGCTGACGTAAAGTGTTCAGCGGCTTTCGAACTTGTGGCAGACAGCAGAGTGTGATGCCATCTTCCACAGATGTTGACCGGGTGAACAGACCAGGGACGTGCAGTCAGAGGCAGTGGGTAAGGCCGAGCCTCATCGTGATAGTGATGTAAAAGGAAAAACAAATACTGTTGAAATAAAAATAAATGTGTATATTTCTCCACCGATCTGTGCTATATATGTACCATAATTTTTGTAGGATTCCAATAATTTCCATTCCGTTTCAGAATCGCTGAATTTGTGCATTTCCCATTTAAACACAGAGGAGACAAGCAAGGTGAGGCAGCAGCGAGCTGCACCTCATCTCAGGTTGCGCAATTCCTCACAAATTGGGTTGAATGCTGCCTTTTGATTTCTCACTGTGCCTCACCACTGTAATATTTGTAGACACTTTTATTATATGTCCTTTCTTTTCATAGAACTAATGAATTTCAAGTAAGGGTGAACCAAACTCAGTCCCCTAAAAGTGGACCAACAGAAACCAGACTCAGTTCTGTTTATGTTCACATTGTGAAAGAGGACTGGGTTCCCTTTCTGGTCCACTTAAGCTGTGGTGGGGTCTTAGTCCTCTTTCCATTCACGCTTGCTTTTGAAGAGCTCTCAGACATTCGCTGCTTGGCAATCTGGGTAGTTTTTACCCAGGTCATAAAACCAGGGAAGGTCCTTGCCTGTTTGATTTACTAGGCCAACTTATGGTATTAATTGCACTATGAAATGCATGCCTATGGCTGCTGAATCCCCCAACCCCCCTACACCTCCCCCTACAAACCTGCACCAAACGGATGGCACCCACTTGTCCCCACTGCAGCGGCTATACATTCGATGTTTTTCCCTTGGCCATACATGTATCTTACTTGCTTATGTGTGTGTAAAGAATGTTAATACGAGATTGGAAACACAGCCAGTAGTGAGTGTGCAAGATGCCAATTGAAAATGGTGTATTTAAAGCTACTCTATTAGATTTATGTATTTGTGAATCTGACAATGACAGAGTCAGTGCCTCAAAAACCATGAACTTCACCACATGTCACTGGATCAGACAGATGTGCTGGAATTAACCAGACCTTCACTGGGTAACTGTTGAGAGACATTGTATTCCAAATTGGAATGGTTCATTGTTACTTGTATTAATAAATAAATAGTGCAACCACTATAACAGGCCTTGTCTCTAATGTGAATGACCCAGCTCGAGCTGCTGTTTGTAGATATAGTTTTGTGCCAGTTATTTTAGGAATGTGTCCAATAAAAAGGAAGCTTCAATGATTTCTTTTCCTTTATTGATACTGATGAAACACTGCTCTCGCTCCACATCTAAACCACTGTTTGTAAAACTGATTGGATCCGTGTTCAATTTATGACAACACACATGATGTGGAATAATAGAGTTTTAATTACACAAATTATATCTGTTAATTAATATATATCCATCTTGTGTGTTTACTTCTCATTGTGCTGGAGGTTAATTACTTTCTTATACAGAATAAATTACAAACATGAACATGTCCTCTATGTCTCACATTATGACCTGATGCTTCTCAGCAATATCTGAACATCAGGACTTTTTGGTTGTTTCTTTTTGCTCCAGGTAAATGTGCCACTTGCTCAATGTGCCAATGCTGAACTGGAGGGAAACAGGGAAAAGGAAGAGCTGGTTCTCTGGGGTCAGAGGAACTACAGCATATTCAAACACACACCAGAACACAAATATGCAAAGGCTAACACACAGTAGAAGGCATGGCTTCATACAGGTAACTTCAGCTTTAATAGTCACACAGGCTGATGTGACATAATAAGTATGAGTTTTGGCATCGTACTTATTCAAGAATAACTTGATTCAAAGTAAATACATTGGTACAATGTCAATAATATGTAGCTAATAATAATAATAATAATGATAATAATAATAAAGGACATATTTTTACATCAAATGTATTCCCCTATACAGATAAACATTTCTTCTTTTATTAGGATCATTTACATCATAAATAAATTCATTTTTCCAGGATTCAGAGCAGAATCTGTGAGAAATGCAGCAGATGCATTTAAAGCTTTTTGCATTTAAAGCTTTTCGCGGCTGCATCAGTCCTGGTTAGTGTGTGTTGAGCGTGCACACAGCTGTCCATCTGCCTGTGGGTCAGCACTGGCCCACATGATGCTGCACTTTGGTCTGTTAACAAGACTTTGTGAGCTTTATAACGTGGTCTCACTGCTCATGTCCCTCGGCCGGTGATGGTCGATGTCCGAGTCGTAGTCTGACTCCATTTCAATCTTCACCTGGGGCACGGGACAGGACATTCCACGGCCCATGGGCACGGCCGGAGACGACGGGCAGGAGATCTTCAGGTGCAGGGTGATGCTGAGGAAGGGGCAAGCTCCGGTTACCATACACACCCACAGCCAAATACACTGAGGGGGAAGGGGGTAGGGGATGAGGGAGTGGGAGCCGAGCCATGGTGCATCCTGATACTGCAGTACCTTCAGTGACAGGAACAGGTAACTGAGACCAGAACTAATTCTGAGCCATTTTACAAATGAGTTCTTTTAAATATTGGAGAGCAAGACCAGAGGAAATTTTGCTAGTGGATCAGGCACTCAACTCCTGCCTCGCATCAAATAAATAGAACTAAATTGTGTAGATAATCTAAAAATGTAATGTAACTACTGATAACAGGATAATATATACTGATTTTCTATTAACAGCACCGTGGATTATCTAAAGATTAATATTTACCAGGACAAAATGAGACTACAGATCATTTTGATGATACTTTGATCTGTGCCTCTAAGTTCTGATGTCACCTTGCACTCTTTTTGTTTTGGTGACAGAAAGTGTTAAGCATTATTTATCTTCTTCATCAGAGCTTAAAATGTTCATGGTCATACTGATCAGTTACACTGTCAATTACAACCCATTACCTATCAAAAGCAATGCAGAAATGATGGGCAACTGTGAAACTCCCACAGACAAAAATAAAACAATGCCAAGCAAAAGAGTTAATTGTTCTTTTTTCAACTAAATGAGCTGAGGCTGTGGTTCCAGGTGAGAGCAGGAGATCTTCACATGCAGGGGTGGCTGATTCAGTACATGAAGGAAAAAGAAACAACCAAACAATGATGCTTGTTGCAGTTGGATGATAATACAGTTACATACAAACCACCCTACAGTAAGTTTACAACAGATTTAATAACACACATTATTTAATTATTTAAATTCCACATGTTGATCTACACAAAGAACCTGATCAGTTGAAACAAAGCAAACTGCACAACATGTGTATTAAACTATACTATTCAATATACTATTATACTATTTACCAGTGCACAGTAGATACTATACTATGTGCAGTGTATATATAAAAAGTTGACGGTTTTTGTGATGTTAAAGACAAACTGTTTAGAAATAAATCAACTTTTTCCACCTTCAATGTGACCTATGACCTGTAATTCAACTGAAAACAAACTGAAATCTTTCAAGAGAAAATAAAAACTTACAATGACGCTTGATTTCCTGATTGCATAGATAATCATACCCTTAAACCAAATACCTTTAATGTTGCTGTTGGCTTCTTGGCAGCCTCCTTGACCAGTTTTCTTCATCAGTGTCAGAGACGTCCAGGTCTTGTAACGTTATTGCTGCATCTTCTCCACTTGTTGATGACCGCCTTCACTCTGCTCCATGGTTTATCTCAAGCCTTCTCTTCAATGATGCTGATCTTTATTTAAGGTCAATCAGTCACTTTATTTGATGGCTGGTGTGTCCTGATTACTATTACACATCAGTTTGAATGTGACACAGTCACTTGCTCAATTATAAGTGGTTGTTCATACATATGCAATCACATTATTTTCCTTTTTTCCTCCTCCAGAAGAGCGCTGTGTGATTTCAGTTGAACTGCACAGGTTTATAGGTCAAATTAAACAAGAGCAAAGTTCTGAAATAATTTCTCTTTTACATCACAAAAACCTGGTATTATAACAGTGTGTAGACTTTTAATACCATTTGTACCACCTTATACATCGATGAGGAATAATAGGAGACGTGCGTTCACAGGAAGAGCAACAGCAGGTTACACACAATGACAACATGGCAGTCATCTGCATTGCCTTTAAAGTGCACGGAGAGGAGACTGAGCCCAGATATGAGGACAAACTGGGCAGTGGAAACAATGTCACATGTAAATTATCTGCATTCGTCCATTAATAAAGGAAAGCACCTGAATCTGAGAATGAACAAAAAATGAGGACAATCATAGAGGCAGTATAATGCAACATCACAACAAGGTTGTGTGTCTCCAAGGCTGTTGTCATGTTGCTGTGTCTGAAGTTTGAGACTTTTCACGAGACGTTTGATTACATGTGTTATTTTATAGGTTTAGTCCACACAAATTACATCATTTGTAATATCATTGTAGTGGCTTTATTAGCTTTCAGATATCTCTACTGCCATCACATGACATTGCCAGCCAAATGAATTTATTGTCACTGCTTTGTCAGTCTAGATGCTACATTTACTTGATATTCCAGTCACACGAGCTGAACCAGACAAAACTAAAACTAATCCACATTTTTGTCAACTGGCCCTTTAATGTATGCCCATTTACTATGTGTGACAATAGGTATCTATGTGTGAGTGATAGAGGTTGTGTGTGTTACAGGGCACTGTGCGCAGCAGCAGGTTGGCAGTACGCTCCCCACTGAGACTGGACTACATCAGGATAGACCAGGTCTTTGTAGGGGATGTGCAGTTTGAGGACACAGTACCTGCGGTCCAGGTCTGACTCTGAGCTGGGCGAGTGGTTGGAGTAGGTGTGGTACTTTTCCTGTGTGGAGGCACAGAGCAGGTTCAGATCAGAAATCCATGTCATGATCCATTATTTCTTTAGGGGGCAGTAGAACCTCATGTTTCTCACCTCTTCCTCGCTGTCATCTGCTTTGGCCTTCTTCTTTTTCTCCTTCTCCTTCCCCTTCTTTTTAGCATCATCCTTCTTCTTCTTCTCCTTCTCAGGCAGGAGGTCATCCAGCCAGGCCAGGTCATGTTGGGAGAAGACCATGTCCAGCATCTTTCGGACCACCATCAGGCCCAGGATCTGAAGGTTTGGCAAGGAAACACATCCTTTGTTATATCTGTTATAGTCTGATCTTGATTTAGCTAGATGATCTGTATCTGTAAATCCAATAACATAAGTCACTAATTCACACAGTGAAATTAAATTACTTTCTCTCTGATTTCTGATTAAGTACCACAAACAAAAAAAGTCTGTTCTGTCATAGCGGGGTGACAGGGTCATGTACCATGACAGGGAAAACGATGGCCAGGAAGGTGGATTTGAGGGTCCAGAGCACAGCCAGACAGATGATCTGGATCAGCGTGAACAGATGGACTCTCCTGAGAGGAACGTGACGGAGGAAAGAAAAGTCTGGCTGGTGCTTGGATGGCATCATGTACAACTTGATCCTGTCCCAGAACTGTGGAGAATGTGAGAAAAGGGAGAGAAGTCACACAATATGCAGACCTATGCTATGAATGACTACTCCTAGATTATTCAGGAGAGGTTTGTGCATCACAGCTCTGCCTGACCGAGCTGTAGATTTCTGAACTCATCTGCATGCATCTGGGCAATTGCCAGTCTATATACTGGTAATTACAGTGAGACACAGTCATCCAGGAGAGTTTCAGGTCATATATTCAGCCCAGTGTGATAGCTCAGCTCAGAAGCTTCAAAAAAGTGTCTTCAAGGAACAGATCATGTTTATTTGTTTGCTTATTTGTTTTCTTGGCAGCTTGATATAAGCTTCTTCCTGTCTATTGTCAGAAATGCAATTACTGAGACATGCCAGGATAATTGTGATCCATTATAGCTCACAGTGTACCTGGATCCCACTGAGCGAGGCCACGCCCATGTAGAGGAAGACACCATACAGCACAGGCATGGGAATGTACTGCAGAAGAAGAACAGACAACTATAGACACTGTACGTAGATGTAATGACTTTGGCTTTGTTATAGTTCCAGACAACAGGCGTTAACTGGCTAAATCTGGTGGAAATGCTTGAGTTTTTGACATGGCAGGAGGTATATGATTGGCTAAAAAAGTCACATAAAATGTAACTTTTTTAGATAAAGATTGTTGAAAGAAACAGTTCTGAGTTGAACCTTTCAAAAATAAAATATTTATAATGAAATACCTTCAGTACTGGTGCCAGGAAGATGGAGACTCCAGTGAGAACAAACACCAAGATGCCTGTCACCCTCTGTTCTCTGTGTTAGACAATGAAATGTAATGTGTGAAATAGTAAAATAAACTGTCTATATAGCATTATTTCCAGCTCTTGGATCTGTGTTTTTAATTCATGGTGGACTAACCTGACCCCAAGGAACTGAGGCTGCTCTCCAGGAGCACTCGACTCGCTCTCCATCTTCAGAGAGTCAATGTGGGCGATGGAGATGACGGTGGCAGCCACATACCAGGGCAGGCCCAAGAAAGAGCAAGCAGCCATCAAGACCCCGACCCAGAACAGATCCAGGTGGTAACCACAGCCTTTCTGTCAAGGACCCAGGCCACAGATAATATTTACAAGACAGAAAAAAAATCTATAATACAAATGACAAATGTCTAATATATACATTTTTATGACGCTGTTGTATGGGTGCACACCAACCTTAAGTTTGTTCTCCTTGCGGTTAACAATGACGGCACTGATCTGCTGGTCCATGAAAATCAGGATAGTGACCAGAAGGGCAGGGACAAAGCTGGCCAGGTAGACCCACCATGGGTTCTTCCCAAATGGCATCACCAGCCAGCCGCGACCAGGTCGGGTTGGCTGGTAGGACAGGAGAGGCCATTTTATCTCAAGAACAACTAAGTAGATCTATTCCACAATGGTGCATAAACAAGACTGCAGCATTCATAACACATGTCTATCATGGCTATAACCTCCTGGATATAACCAGGGGCTGGTTAGCTTAGCTTAGCACATCTGACTAATTAACATGTTACATCTAATTTCCTTATTCTATAAAGATCAACATCAAAGACAAGACGTGGTTGTTCGGAGGTTACTGGACATGTGGTAGTGTACTGCTTGTACCTTTGGACAGATCAATTATCAGGCCACCAAGTTAATCGTCTCTTGACTGCATGTTCATATTGAGCAGATAAATCTAAAAGTGGTATCAGTCCTCCCATGATAATGTAGGGAATAATTATATTTCCCTAAATTTGTAGCAACTTCTTGTCATTAGTCCACTTTTGCTGCAACTTGTTCATGAACAGCTAATTTCTGAAATTGTTGCTTTTAGTCTGAATACAACTATTGGAACAATTGGAAAATGACTAGCTGTACCTTAAATTCTGTAGGGACGATGAGCTTGGGGGTTTTGAGTCCCATCAACATATCGAGTCCCACAAACGTCATTATGGACATGAAGATGGAGAAGTCACTGATAAGTTTCCTCAGCTGATGCCATAAAAGGGAAAGAATCAAAAAAAAAGATTGAATGAAAAACAAGGCCTGGGAGCAGAGACCAGGTCTTATCCGGAAGAGCATGGTCCATGTTTTAGTTTCAGCTGATGGTAATCATCAAATCTGGCTTAAAAAACACTTCCTGTGAGAACTGACCCAGGGCAGATGGGAGTAGCTGTTCTGTGTTGCTGGACCCATGTGACTGTAGTGTACACTGTACTGCTGAAGATACATTCATTATCCAAACTAACAGTGGGTCTGTCAGAGACACTGGCTGTGAAAATCTGCTCACTGCATATTGTGTTCAGAGTTTATTTACAGAATAGTTTATTTCTGTGACTGTCACATCAGCTCATCATCTCTGCAGCAACCAACCAACTTAAACATATCTTTTGTGTTATTACAAGTAAATTCCACTTTTAGTGACTAGATTATTTGGACTGATTCTTACTGTGAAAAAATGTTCAGTTAATTTAAAAAGGGATAGATAGTTTATTCACCTTTGTGGGGAAGTACCGACTGAACTTGAACTTCTTGAGAGAAACGGTCATGGAATAAGTGCCAAAGAAGAGGATGAAGGACATGAGAGCCAGATCAGGAACATACTTGCAGGACTTTCCAACCAGAGAGCCTCCATACTTCAGGCACTCCTTCTTGCTCAGCTGGCTCCAGTCCAGAGCTGTCACATTCAACTGGTGGTTTATGTGGCAGTGGTGGGGAGACAGGAGAGGATGAAGAGGAGTGTTTTGACAAAGACATGTAACATGAACACAGAGTGAAAATCGTCAGCAGTTATAACCTCGTTCATGGTTCTGACTATATGCTCAGATATTTTCATTTTGTTTTTTGTTTGTCATAAACATGAGTTCATGGCACCTCATGTAACAATAGAAAAAAAAAATAAAATGAAAGCAGGCACATACCCCAGAGACACTAGAGCTGTTATCTGGCATTGGGACTAAACCATTGAAGATCATTGCAGCCACTGTTTATGAGTAGGATACAGACAGATAGAAACAGAAAGGTAATGAGGCAGAAAATGAAAGGGAGTGGGGAGGAAAAAAACAGGGAATGAAAAAGAAATGCAAAACACAATGAGAATCCAGCTGCTGGAAAGTGCAGAGAGGGTTGCATGGCCCATATGGACAATTACAAAGGTACTTACTTGCAAGAGATGGCAGCCACATTGTTTGTGCATGGCAAAAACAAACAAGAGACAAATCAGTTACAGAAATCAATGTCGATATCTGCAAATCATTGCCATAAAAATGATTGTAAACTGGTTAGTAAGAATTTACATTGAGAAAACTGAATTTAAATGTAGGTCACACTGAACCAATAAGTAATGTTTAATCAACGCCCTAGTAATAATCACTGACAGTGTAACATCTTGAAAAAATAGATTTTCAATTTGATAGTAGATTTGATAGATTTAACTCCACATCAGTTAAAACAGGAGCTTCAGCCCATATGATACAAAATACAGGTATTAAACATATGGGGAATATTGCATGGTTTAGAGAATATGACCGTGCCCTCTTAGTTTCTTTAATTTTGGGTATTACATAACTGTGGCCATTCACTGTGGTGAATACTGCTCCATATGTCTCAGCAAGATGATTTCCTGACAGCAAAATGAGCTCAAATCAATGATCAAACATTTATGGTATTATTTCAATGGTTGGCAGTTATTTACTATATACTGAATAAATATTTAATTGGTGACAGGATTGGATTTGTAAAAAAAAATACATCAGGTGGTGAAGAGCTGGAGGAGGGCTATGGAGGTGGAGCTGTGTGGTCAGTGGCAACAGTCTCTGAAAAGGTCTCTCAAGTCAAACTATTTTCAGGGTAGAGTCTAAATTAAAGGTACACAATGTTGATCTGATTGCTTTTTCTCTGTGACGCATCGCCTATAGTCTTGGCTGAGTTCAAGATCCATAATACACAGCAAAATGTTTAATTCAATATTAATAGACAGCCTCCAAGCATCCTGCTGCATGATGCACGGCCTTAAAAAATTACATGTGGCTGTTACCCTGTGGATCCTCTAACTACAGAAATAGGAATGAGGGGTGCATGCAGTACAAGCCTGACAACAGGTGAACACTGGGACCAAGTTGTCCCAATCAGAGGCATCATAAACTAGTACTACAGACAAGGAATGTCATCTTTCTGGTGGAAAAGGAGCTGGGGTTTGTGTGGGAGGCCATGTGGCCCCTTAACTTCCAACACTTCATGGACTTTTCATGCATCTTGGGGGAGGAAGGGAATATAGAATCCAAATGGAGTTAGATAGCTGTAGGCACTTTTGTGGCAGCAATCTGAGAACCAACTTATGGTCATATGTGAAGTCAAGCTGAATAAGGAGGCCTTTTGGGCATGACCTAAAACTTCCTGACACCTGTAGGCCAGAAAATCCATTGGCTTAATCTATCCAGTTGGTTTCATCAGACTGTGACCTTTAGCATAGTCAAAGGCTATCATTCTCTGCCAGAAAATGGTAGACTGCTCCCTTCAGGTTTCTGCTTAAGGCGAATAAGTTTAAATGAAGGTAGAATACAATGTGAGGATGACTCATGGATGAGTACAGTAATGACACAGATATTGTACAAGACCACTGAGAGCGTTGAGTATGGCTGCTACACCGTATAGCCTCCTGCCACCTTGACCTGACTTAGAATAAACTTAGAGATAACTTAGGTATGGATGAGTGCTATCCTTCATCAATGAGAATTGAGCTCCTAATTCCAGCATTACATTGTTGCATGGATGGATAAAAATAACTGTTCTTTAAGATAAAATGCTACATTTGGTGCAGCTTTAAAAAAAAAAACTCTAAAATCTTTTGCAATATGGATTATGGGTTAGTGTGATATGGTTCTGTCAACCAAATACAGGTGGATGACTTTACTCTCCTCTACAAACTGCCTGTGATGGCAATATACTGAGCCCAAACAGAGCCACTTGTAGCCACACTTCCTCCTTGTGGATATCTCCCACAGTCAATGGGTGAACTCACTCGGGTCCGGGGCCAGGCATTCGCACTTGTAGGTGGTGACGTAGTCTGGTTTGAAGTCAGTGTTGATGGGGTAGTATTTAAAGGCGCCCACCATTTTTTTGATGGCATCAGAAATGAAGATGAAGGAGATCAGACTGGAAAAGCCTTCCTCAGTGAAGCGTGTCATGTACTTGATGATGTAGCTGGCATCAGTAGCCACCAGGATAAAACACTGCAGGCAGGAGTGAATGCCAATCCACAGACGGAGCTCCATGTAATCCAGGTCATTATTCCTTTGAGAGTGAGAATTCAGAGAAGTATGATAGTTGAGGATTTGAGGAAGGGAATTCATGTATGCAATCAACATTTTCCATTTGTCCTGTAGTTAGTCTTTTACCTTTATCAGGTAAAACTAAAATAAACAAATGACATTGGTACTATATGAATTTGAGTCAACAGCAGTCTGCAATAGTTCACTGATATATGTATGGAGTGAAAACAAGTCCATCTGAAATGATCCCACACAAAACCTACTGTTGGTTAATCAGGATGCCTGAGCCGAGATCAAACCTCTACCTTGTCCGATCATTCACATTTTGACACATGCATCCATCTGAAGTGGAGGCATGTGCCTAGTCACTTTTAAAAATGGCAGTCCGATTAAATGTAATTATGAGATCGCACCTGATTTAAACCTGAGGTGGGCTGCTATAACCAGGGACGGACTGACTATCTGGTGTACTGAGTGTTTTCCCCGTGGGTTTGATGAGATAAAAGCGGATTAGGGTTAGAGTGCCATTTGGACCAACCCAAAACAATTTATTTATTTATTCAATGGTCTGACCAGCCAATAAAATTCTACAATAAAAAAATGAATAAATAAAATAATACAAGATTGGTGGCACGTATATGCATAGTTTGATTGATATGCTGCATTTGAACTAAAAATAGTTCAACTGTTTTTCTTCAAAATGGGATTATCAGATAATACTGTAATTCACAGTAAACATGCACAGTATATAGGCAGACTGCATTATAATTTTGTTTCACACAAGCTCACTTGCTGAATTCAAAGAGGAGCTTTTCAAAGATGAGGATGGGTCCGGTGGAACTGAGGATGATGAGGGGCTGACCGCTGAAAAGACAGAAGACAGAGCCAGCCAGAGCTGTGCCCAAAAAACTCTCCATCACACCCTGTTTGAACAGAGAGTCACAGAACAAAAAAGGTTATTTAAAACAGAATAAGAGCACATGTGTTGATGGGTGAAAGGAAGAAGTGGTTGCTATGTTAAGTTCATTAGACAAAGGGTCAAAATGTTGTATTTCAGCTTGATAGGGAGCAAAGGACTAAATTTAAATGATTCCTGTGCATCAATAACTGCACACCAACACAAACAGACAGGAAGAACCAATGGCCCTTTAGACTTTATACCACAGAGTGAATGACTTCACTGTTATATGACTGAACAGTAAATAAATTACGTTGTCTTTCAGAACAAACAAAGTTAAAAAGAGGAAACAAATACTTTGTGTATGGTGAAAGATAATATCTTAGTTAACCCAATAAATATCACAAATTACATATGAACTTCCTGGGCTGACAGCTACCAGCTGACTGTAATCTGCAGCTGATCCTCACCTATTTAGTTTCAGTTCACGAAAAGCTTCACTATATAATCGAGCATGCTTTGCCCTCACGTTCATTAGTGTGACATGCACACCCATCTTATATAATGAATTATGATGACACTGTACTGGAACTAACAGATGTATTCTGAATTAATTAGGGCTGCAGCTATCGATTTTTTTTTTGTAACTGAGTATTTTATCAGTTTTTTCATCAATTAATCAAGTAATCGGATAAATAACAATAGTACAAAATTAGAAAAAAGACCGAAAATGAACTGGAAATTTATCTTTGTCTTTATTACTGAATGTTCCTTTAAACACGCATTTTAATGTTTTTAATAACTGTTGAAGAACTAGATCTTATTTAGTTTTATTTGCTTTTTTCTTGAATTGCGTAAGAAGATTGATATCAATTCATGTTTGTCTGGTAAATATAAGACTCAAGCTCTGATTAATAAGTTGTGTCTTGTTTTTTTATGCTTAAAAAGAAGTTAAAAAGAAATATAAAACCAGGTGCAGGAGAAGGGTGGTTGTGCTGTGTTGTCCTTTGATATGGGAAATCTCATGATTAACAACAAGGTTCCAGGAGGTGACTGCTCTCAGCTAAGAAGCAGTGCTATTCATAAGTGAGCAAAATAGGTGCTGGCTGGCTCCGAATGGAAAGTGCAGCTACTCAACTGCTACCTGTGGCTATGTAGTATTGGACAAATATGACAGCAGTGTTAATCTCCTCATCAAACTGTTAAATGAGCACATTTCTTTTCTATAGCTCTTTAAGCCAAATTGATCAGATCTTTAAGCATTTTTTGGAAAAACTCTGTCTTACCTGGTAGTTATCGGTAGCATCTCCCAGTAGGCCACCAAAGGTGATGGCGTTGGTGATGCAACCCAAATAGATGAAGAGCACAGCAGAGATAGACTGAATATGAAAACCCTCATAGAAATCGCTTGGCAGCCAGGGCAACTTCCTCTTTATGTCCAGGTACAGCCCCCCACAGAAGCTGTTACACATGTACATAGACAAGGGTTAGAACACAGTCCACTTATCATCATGGCATGTCTCATCCTGTAGAGCAAGAGACTTTAACCCTAACTACCTACCGTCCGGTGAATGCCAACTCCTCTCCAAGCTCGTGTTGTGCTGGCATCTCCTCATCCTCAGCCAGGCCTGCTCCTCCACCTGCTGTGCCATTCATCTGTCCTAGCTCATTCAAGGAAAACACTGACTTCCTGCGGTAAAGATATATATTTCACAGATGGATGCAAATATAGAATGTTTCAGTTTGTTTGTGTTTATTAATATAAATCTTTTTAGGAACTTCTCAACCCTGGAACCTCTGGTTGATGTTTGTGGACATGAAGGTGTCATTCCATTCTGCATTTAGCTCTAATCTCTAAATTATTTATTTTGCTGTTAATCTTTGTCAAAAAACATTGTGTGTGCTTATTGAGGCAAATGGTAAAACATGAACCTTTTGTCAGCTGAGGGCACTTTCTTTGGTGGTTCAATGCGGATTTTGGGGTCCCATTCTCCAGGTGGAAGCACAATGACTTCATCCAGAAATTCATCTATGCCTGCTATGAGGTCCTCCCGATCTCTGGCCTTGTAGGCTACATCACTGAAGAGCTGGGGTGGGGAGTTAAGCAGAGAACATTTGGCTTACATCACAGTGATAGTGATCAGTTTACATAGTTTACCACTAGGATGTGAAACATACACTGTGGAAGCTGGGATCGACATTTTGACCCAAATTGGATAATTTTTAAAAGCAACTCTCAGTCAGAAACTAATTGTGGCTTTCAAAGACTGAGAGTCAGTCCAAAATAAAACAAAATAAAATAAAACTATAAGACTGTACAGACTATAATTGGCATTAATTGGTATTTGATTGGTATTTGCTAGTTTTGTAACTGGTCACATAGACCTTATATGGACCTTACCACATTGTGACTATTTAAAAATAACAGCACCAACCAAACATTCTCCCAAGAGTGTAGCATGGTGGTACTATTGCTTTTGTCCAAGAAAGTCACATTCTGAGTTAAATTATGTCTGTTGAACAGCCACTGCATATATTGACTCAGATCCAGATAATGGTTGCAGATGGTTCTAAAATGCTGCCTGCACCAGCTGGATGTCAGATAATTTAGAAAACACTCAAGATAAAATTAAACCACTTCATAAGACGAATGGTTCACAATTAAATGTACAGTCTGGATCTGTATGTTTTCATACAGACAAAGGAAGCACAAGAATAAACCCAGCATTTTAGCATGAGCATTTTATTTGGAACCAGTGTGAATCCAGTAGTAATACCATTGCTTTTGCAGGTATTTGTTAATTTGCACTGAGTAATAGAAAATTGTCAACTGACAATTGTGGTATATGGGCAGAAAAGGCACAAGTCAAAACATCACCAATTATTTCAAAACTAATTTTTGCACCAGGATTTGTTGCTATTGTTTAGATATGGAGCAGTCAACAGTGAGATAAAACCCATAAAGGGTGAAACCACAGTGCCTCTGTTTTATTACTTTATGTTTGGTGACTTGCTATGTTGTGAGCAAGTAAGATGCCACACTCTGGCTTGGGAAGTTGAGCGTCAACAGCAGGGTTGAAGGTTTAATTCCCAGCTTCTCTCTCTCAAATAAATGAATGAATGGTGTGTGAATGTCAGACACAAGTGCTGTATGAATGTATGTGTGAATGGTCCATTAACCACTGAAGTTATAATGGGAGTTAGCCAACCACAGCCTCACTGTCAATGCTATGCTGCTTTGTTTTAAATATTAAAAATGCATATTTGGCTCACTTCACCTCACAGCCTTTACAGCAAATTACACTTGGTTTCACAGGCTAAGCACATTGCCAGTGTGTGCTATCTCACAAAAATGACATGTCATAAACATTGTTAAAACATGTTACTTACATCATCCACCATTAGGGTTGCTATGGCTCTGCCAATCTCATTGTAGGCCTTGGCTTTTCCTTGTGGTCCCAGCAGAATAAACAGGAACCTGGAAAGTGATGACACCAATGTGAGGAATGTTCAGGTTTGTGTTTGGACAGGACTTAATTGAATGAAGGTGAAGATGCCACAGATATCGCGCAACATTTCACCTGGTGGGTACAGGGACCTCAGTCAGACCTCCCAGTGTTGTGGATTGTGCAAGACGCACAAAGGCTACAAAGGGTTTGTGCAGGAAATCCACTTCTCCCACCAACACATTTGATGCCTCTGCATCTCTGGGGATCTTCTTCATGAATTTATTTTTCAGCTGCAGGAAGTGGAAGGACAAAGAAAAAACATGGTGAAATGTTCTAGTTCTAGCCCTGTTGGACTAGAATTTCTATATATAAAATGTTGTATACATACTGGTATATTCTTATTTTAGGTTTGAGTGAATTTAAGTGTTTTAATTTACATGCAGTTCCACATAAGTTTAATCTTTCATTCCATGAGCAGTAAACTAATGCAGCCAGATAGGGCTATGATAGAAAAAGAGAGTCCAGTTAACCTGGCCTCTGTAACTGCATGTAAAGGTGTGGCAGGAAATTGGATGTCGACACAATAACACTCAATAATGGAGCCTTGCCAATAACCCACAGCCCCAGTCTGAGGCTACATGTGAGGGCCGAGCACGCGGATCGGACAATGGGATCCTTGTTTTTCTGTTGCCAGCTCAATAATAACACAGACAATGTGGCAAACACACACACACACACACACACACCTACTGTGACCTACTGTAGGC
The DNA here is from genome assembly GCA_016801845.1 of Polydactylus sextarius. Taxonomy (NCBI): domain Eukaryota; kingdom Metazoa; phylum Chordata; class Actinopteri; family Polynemidae; genus Polydactylus; species Polydactylus sextarius. The sequence continues at coordinate 6,941,378 of CM028931.1, forward strand.
CTGTAAAATCAGCCAGCCTCTCATAACTAGGGTACTTGGAACAGGACGATCAGTGCTTGTCCTCATAGCTGCACCAACAATAAAGGTTATAGCCCATATCACATATTCTCATTCATTTATTTCTATACCTTTAGTCATCACAGTGAGCAGCACTTAATCCTGGCCCATCTGTTTGAAAGCCCAGCAGCCTGATCCAGGCAACAACAGCATAGCCTTGCAACTGTTCAAGTATGTGTCACCGGGCTTTAGCCGTATTATTGCAATGGCCACAAGAACAACTGAGTTATGTGTTTGCACGCTTCCTTCATCACTAGCTGCCACCTTCATTGAAAGATTGATGCCACTTAGAAGAGAGTAGGCTCTCAGCACTCCAGTGAAACATCAATTTAACACAACTCAAAGCCTCTCTAAGATGGGAGGTAATCTCACCCATAATGGGAAGCAGCAAAATGAAGAATGAGTGTACTCCACTCATGCTGATAAATATACATCACAGGACATGAATGTTGCCATCACAACTACTCTGAATCTAAATCACCAATGAGAAAAAATGTCTATATTGTTTTTTAATTGTCTAGTGTTTCTGCGAACATGAACGATGCTAAGGTGTAACTGACTCACCTGATCTGTGCTTGGAGTGTCTGCAATGTCATTCATACTCCTGCTCTGAGCGTGACCTGGTGGGTGATACCGCAACACCTTCATTACACACAAACTTTACATTATTGTGCAATCTGATTTTGTGGCGAGTTCAGGTGTTTGGAAACGGATATGCAACTAAGAAATAACAATTTCAATTTGAAATCAGTCCCTGTGGTGCAAAACACATGCTGCACAAATAATGTGCTGGGTTTTAAGATGCTAGTTGAATCAAATGATTTCAATCAATCAATGATTTCTTACTTTTAATAGGTTATTTCACCACAAAGTCAATTTGAGTCTCAAGGACCTCAGCCACCAGGACTCTTCCAGCATGGAAGAGACGGATGGAACTGTAAATAATCAATCTAGCTGATGTTGGCTTTTCAGTAATAAGAGAGAGAGATGCCAATAAAATGCCTCCCAATGCTAAATTAATCTCTTTATGAGATTTTTTGTTTTAAATATCCAAGCATAGAAATCTTACAAGAATCACTGCGTAAAGTCCACAGTCTCCGTCAAAGATGCTGGGTGTAATTTTGAGTTCTGAGATAATGTCAGTGGTTTTTCAATCAACATGACTCGTATCTCAAATATCTCTGAAGAGAGAGTTATATGAGAGAGTTAAATGTGAGCAAAAACTGCAGGACCAGTAGCCTATAGATTGTCACTCACGCAAACGTCCATAGTTAGCAGACTGCTGTTTCATTCTTAGGTCTTCTGTGGACCGGTTAAAGTTGGCTACTGGACCCGGGCTGGAACCACCTCGAGAACCTACATTACGATCTGGTGGGGGAAGTAGAAAAAGACACAAACAACAACAGAATGGTTAGAGCTGAGGTGCTTTATGATTTATCGATGAGATGAGATGAGGAAATGCCACAGCTGTAATTATCTCATCAAACATTAATACAGTCCCTGTGGAGGATATGAGCCATGTTGACTTCGGGAATATGTACATTATGAACAGTCACATGACTGCAATGACCATTAATATAAAAAGAAAAACTAAATTGCTCAAGGATGCATGCTCTTATGTCATAATTCATGCAGTACACTATGTTGTTTTACTGATAATGGAAATTAGATATGACAAAGTGCATGACAAAGTAATTCAGTGAAGCATCAAACAAATGTCACTTGCAAAATCTGCAGGTGAAGAGACTCACTGGTGGAAGAGCTGGACTTGCCGATGTCAGCTAGTGAGCGGTGGATTGGCTTCTTGGTTTGGTGCCGATGTTTCCTCAGCAGGACAAAACTGATCTTTTCTCTCAGATCAGGAGATATCATACCCTCCTCTACCTGTCGCTCAATGATATCATCTGGGAAAAGACATTTTCACATGTTCCGTTTCCAGTATGTACTGTGCTGGTTGCTTTGCCTCCTGACACTGAATGGACTGAGTGGGTATCACTATCATTGGCTGGAGAAATTCTTGCAACAAACATGTTTGCTCTCAGAAGAATTAACCCAGGCTTCTAGCCAGTAACTTTTACCAAAACACACCAACCAAGATTTTACAGTTGTCAGTGTCAGCAGGTAAAAGGAGAAGGAAACAGAGTCAAATTTAAACTCATTATATTTTCAGAATGCTGAGAGTAAGTTTTCTGTTCTCTAATTATATTTTTAATGTATGTATGTATAATAATGTATGTATGTATGTATGTATGTATGTATCTATCTATCTATCTATCTATCTATCTATGATGATGAGAACTATCTAAAAGACATGTTGTCTTTTTTATATAGTGTTCATGACATGGATGTATAGAGAAGCGGATATATCACAAATGCTTCCATTTTCCCCCAGAAGCCACTAGCAATACAGCAATGGAAAAAAATCAATGTCCATTTCAATTTCTTTTGTTAATGAAGTGTTAAACTGTTGTTGGGAATGAAGTTAGTGGACTCCACCTTTGAGTCCAGTTTCCAGTTCCTATCTTACATCACTCCAACCCAATGTATGTTATTGACTACCTTTACGCAATGATTCATTAGGTCAACATGCATTTTCTATGGCCAAATATAAAACAGAGCACATGTTAACAGTGACCGCTGAAACTCACACATCAGGAATCAAACTGAGTCCTGAAAATCTCACCAACTATCTGAGGCAGTGAGTAGCCTTCCAGGTCCAGCAGCACTGTTCCTGTCTGGAGACATGTCCTGAGCTCAAAGAGGCTGTGTAGGGACAGCGTGGACACATGGGGTTTACTCCACCTTTCCCCACCCTCCTCCACCTTCTCCTCAAACTTCACCCACCTGCAAATGCAGATAAAGACAGAGAGAAAGAATCAGCAGCTCGCATGTGTTAAACAATCACTCTTTTGTCATGGCCAGTTGGATCCTTTTCTAATACCTTACAACATTTTCACAGTGGTCTCTCACCTGGCAGACTCCTTCCATTCCAGTTCATCTCCCTCTCTCTGCAAAGTGTCCATCTCTGTGAAGAGCGTTGGTGTTGGCATGTCATCATCCTCACTAAGGATGTAGCGTAGACGCTCTGCTGCTGGAGACACTTGATGGGGGAAAAGAATATCTCTGTGATCCTTACAGTTTTTACGGAATAGTACAACTGTGTAATGTAGCAGTCACTGTTCAGATCATCTATCTCACACACAGTCAGACTTTCAATCACATATAGTCCATCATCAGTGTTTCTCCTGAAAAAGTTCACACAAATGTCTAATTTCCAGGTTGCTCTGATTTCACCCACTGTCCATTTCATCCCATTGCAGCTGGTGTGAGGTGATACACTATACACACTGCTGAGCTTTCAATATACACTACTGCTTCCTACAGTACAGTATATTGATCTCATTGTTCCCACAATGAGGATTTGTTAGTTGATTCTCTTGTAGAACCTGTTTGCATAAACAGAAATTTACTTCCACTGCTGCAGGAAGCTGGAAATGAACCTGTTCTGTTAACCCAGGTTCTGTTTATGTTAAATGTACTTTATTTTCCAGGCTTAGGTGACCTTGTTTTTTTTTTTTTTTTTTGTTTTTTTTTTTTTTACCTCAGGCAGTTTGCCCTTTGTACCAGTTAAGGTTCTTGACTGGACTTAATATGAACAATAAAAACAAGGCAGGCCCATCACTGTAGTATCACTCATCTCCAGTGTGAATCTTTAGACATGGATTTCCTTCCTATAAATCTTTAGGCCTTATTTACAGGCAGCTGTGGGTTGCTGTATATCAGACCATGAGATAATGATGCTGTGTTGAAGCCTATGTTGCACATTACTACCTGATTATAGGTATTCAATCATGAGCCTGTTGCACTTGCCAATCCATGTCACGACTATATTATCTGTGCGGAGGTTCCTGACTGATGCTGCAGGGTGATAATACTTTCATTGTGAACCTATGGACTGAGCTGTATGGTAATTGACACATACATGTTTTTTTATGCCACCAGTGATCAATGCCATTGAAAAACCTTGCTGACAGCAATTCACTGTAAATTCAACTCATATATTGTCACATGAGTTGTTGTCATACGTTGTCATATGTTTTTCCTTAATGGGGCAGCTATGATGAAATCAATCAAACAAAAGCAGTTACCAACAAAAAAAAACAACTTAAAACCAACATCATCATCACCTTGAACCCATCAGTTATGCAGCTTTAATGCAAAAAGTCCATACAGATGTACAGCAGTTGTGCCTTTTCCCACAAACACACATACACACAGATGGGTGTGGATGTGTTTCTGGACAGAGATAACTTCTCCATTATAAAGTCCTGGATCTACAATCAGACAGCAGCTAAGTGACAGGGAATAATCACAGCATGCAATGTCTCTGTTGTTAATGTGTGAACAGTTGAGAGAGGATAGGCAGGCAATTTTGGAGGCAGAACTCCTTTAATCCTGATATGTTTTTGTTGAATAGAACAGTGAGCATTACAACAGGTACAACAGGTTGAATTCAGCTCCAGTTAAACAACAGTAAATTGTTCGAAAACAGAACATCTGCTTTTAAACAGATAAAAACAGCCACCAACCTTGTCCTTGCTTTCCTGACTGTTTACTGTCGCCTGTTGTTGTGCTATGCATCATTATTGTCCCTGCTATAATCCTCCAAATAGTAATTCCAATACATGCATTATTAATATTCGCATACTGAGGCCCACACCCTCCATCCTCCTCCTCCTCCTTTTTATGTGTCTACATGCATTCCTAACTGCACTTATAACATCACAAAGAATCAGTAAGCTGGACAGACTGCCAGCCAAAGCAGCAGAGCTCTGCAAGATTTCTCATTGCTCCTGTGTGAAATAAAATATACACACCTTTCTTTTAAAGTGACTGTAAGGAGGGAAACCCAAATTTAAAACACCAAGTTGATCTGCAGTGTAATATATGAGCTAGTCTTCTGGCTCACTGGAGCTATTTCTAAAAGGGTGTAGCTTTAATTTACTGTGTTCACAGCTCATTAATTAGAACCAGGGGCAGAAAATGTATTAGACTCACAGCCTCTCTTAATAATAGACAGAGAGAAACATCATCTATCAATGATATAATTATTTAATTCCTACCCCATTAATGAGTCTTTTTTTTTTTTTTTTTACTCTTCTGAACAAACGCAAATGTGTGGATGACTAGATCTAAGAATCTAAAACAGTTTAGCTTTGTCTTAAATTTGAGGGATTTGCATAAGACAGATTTTCAAAGCTCCAAGAGACAGAGCCATCCTGACCTCTGATGAAGATTCAGTAATAATTGATCCTCCATAATGATAAATTACACGATAACGCTCAAGTTGTTTGCTCTTTTACTTCATACGCAGGATTCCACATACCTTTGGGTAATATTAAAAATTAAAAATGATATGAATTTCCTGTGGATGCTCTGTGTTGTGCCTTTTTCTCCCCTTTCACTCTTATTACAACTGATAAAGCTGAACTTCCTGTAGAGGTTAAAAACAACCCCATCATTTAAGATTTTGTGTGATATTACTAAGCATGTTGGCCGGGAAGGTTTCTCATCAGCGTTACAACTCAAAATAAATCCTTTCCTCCTGGTATGGGAAAAAGTATTATGGCACTTGCAACTGATTTATTCACAAATTGTGATTTTATGTCATTCACACAACTTTACGCTAAATACAAAACAACTTTTTTGGCAACAGAAAATGTATTCTATCCTTTTATATGGAACTATATTCTTTTACATGCTAGTGTTGACAGGAGTAGGGATTGTGGGAAAATTGATTTGGAGGTTGAACTTCGATACCGAGATATGGTCGGATGTGTTTGAATCTGCTAAGACAAGTTTTACATGTAACAAACTCAGGGAGCAGAATATTACACAGATTACAGCGCACTCCTTACTTTCTAAACAAAATGAATTCCCAGATCTCTCCCCCCTGTGGGAAGTGTAAAAAATAAGGCAGGACCTAATATCATTGTCTTTGACAATGTCCCTTAATATTCACATGTTGGAAAAAATATTTCTGAGGAACTTAGTTCAATCTTTTATGAAACAGTAAAAATAGAACTTGTCTTGTTCCTCCTTAATTTACCTCTAGGAAGGCTCTCTTTATCAGGGCAGTTGACAATAGTAGGTAAATGATGTGTTCTGTTTCAGTGGATTGAGGAGAAATCCCCATCAGTCACAGTGTTATGGAGAAATATTCTAGGTTTTTCCAATGAACACCTTAGTGCTACATTAAAGGGTAATACCAGTTTGTTTAATAATGTTTGGCACCTTTACTTAATTACTTTTTTGATTAGCTTGTTGGCTTATTGCAGAAAGGTTCACCACACTTTGTCTATAGTAATATACACTTTTGATTTTATTTATTTACTTATTTCCTTGGGCATAGGTATGTGCAATTTGTGAATGTAAATTGATCTATTTCTGTTTTACACTTAGGCTGTATTGGTGCTTTGTTGTTGTCATGCTGGGAGCACACCACTCTCCATCAGAACTGAGGAAGCCTCTTGGATGAGAGGTGAAATGTCTTTACGATATTACAACAGTCCAGATCTTCCCCAGATATTACTTACTTGTGCGGCTGATGTCTTGGAGACTCTGCTCATTTGAATCAATGAGTCCCTCCTCAATGTCCATGTCTCTGTAGCGGTCATGTTCATGATGTCTTTGGTGGTTATAGTGTCTATCCCTGTCCGTGTCAGTGGCCTCATGACTGGAGCGCCTTCGTCTGCGTTTGCGTCGATATCCTCGAGAAACTGGGACGCCAATGTAAATGGACTGATGGTCTGGAGACAAATATGGATTATACATATTGTGTATATATAAACATACATGGTTGCAATTATTAAAATGCAAAAAAGAAGAGCCAGTTTGGATTTTGTGAAGAATTTTGTAGTAATTTATATTAAGAATGAGCTGCAACTAACATAACACTGCAATTTTCCACAACAAGTGACTTGAATGAAGGCCATAAAATATTTGACTAACAGGCAGTAATAGGCCTTTCATTAATCCCTCACAGACAGGAGAATGTTTTCATGAATGTTAAGCAATGATGTTTCACAGCCCTCGCCTACTGATTAACAGCAGCACTCAATGTTGGCTCAGTGTCAAGGAAAACTAAATGATGTCTGTTGAGAATCAGTCATTTTGCAGTTTTTTTTTTTTTTTGTGGTTCTGTGTTTAGCTTCATAATCCCTGTTTCACCACAAAAACCTGGATGGTGTGACTTTGATTGTATGCTGGTAATTAAGGTGTCAGTAAAAATAATTCAACCTACACCTCAGCCAAGAATAACAAAGCAGCAGGGAAATACAAACCACACCTGACACTGCTGCTCAGGGTGAAGGTAGAACACACACACACACACACACACACACACACATCATGTCGGTCTTCACTCCTCATTAACAACATTCACCCACACAAACTCTAACAACATTAAAAACAGAAACACATATTACAAACAAAAAGTTAATATGACCAATCTAATGCCACGTGATAATTACTCGTTAAAGAGAGTGAATTTCAATTTCCTGTCTCGATCATCAAAGGTCCAGTCTTTAATAGGAGAAGCACAGATATAAACCACACACACTCACCCTCCTCCTCCTCATAGCGAAGGTGGGAGACACCCATACCCCGATCTCCATGGTCCATCCTGGTAACAGTGAAAGATCAGAGTGTAGTTCGCTCTTGTTGTGGTTATTTGTTTTTTTCTGCAACAGTGTACATCTATTTACACTTTTGTGTTACCCATGTTTCAGTGTCTCAATATTTTTGAATTCCCAGTGTATCATTGTGTAATTTGTTCAGTATAAAACTGCAGCAGCTGCAGTGCTTGTTCGCTGACCTCCATGTTGGGTTACAGTGCTGATCAATGGGAAAATAATTAAAAACAAGGCCAAAATCGATGGAAATGTGCATGATTAAAACAAATGTGAGGGCAGCTTATCACACGTGGCACCAGTTCACACAGTGAACACCAGCAACAGAGTATAAGGCCACCATGTTCCTGTTCGCATTGGAGCAATTATATACATTTATTAGCTGCATACTAGAGCAAGTTGAGGATATCTGTAAGACACAGAAACTGCTCCACAAAATAGTAAAAAGCAAAAGTACATTTTAGAGGTGGATGATATATCACAACTCTGCAAAGTTTCTTTAGCTAACATAAGAATATATAAAGATGAGGTCCACAACATGTTAATGACACATATGGACTATTCAACTTCTTAAACAGTTTAAGTTTAATCAATTTTGTGGGTTATTAGTAAATATAACACACGTAGGATGGAATCAATTGTGTATTTATTGCTAATGTTTCACTGAACTTTATTTGTACTCAACTATCAGATTTGTCATCTTACAAAACACGTCAGACCGTCCACTGTCTGTCATGTCTTTCGCTTAAGCATTCTCCCTGATATTTAAAAGCAAATCTGGTTTCTATGTTCCTATGTCAGTCACAGCAGAGTTTCTTTTGACTTATCTCTTTGTGGATAATATCTCATTTTAGCATGACACTCTTGAAATACAATTCACCCCGCAGGGATGAGAAGTGTAAAGTGGCTGGTGGAGGATGGGTGTAGCCCAGCAGGACCTGGTTGCGCTGCTCCCGTGAAGCTTGTAGCGCTGGCTTCCTGCCTCTGTAATTAGTGCTGTCACATCAGTGCCCTTCACACCCAGTGGGCAGCTGGAGCAAGCGCTGCACAACCCCCACACCCTCACTACACCCCACAGGCTGACATCAATGGACTTGCCATGCCTCCAAACAGCCACCAACACACATACAGCCACACATAAGCTGCTGCTATGCATACAAATGAATGTAAGTTTCTGTCTGCATTGGGTGCCCTGACAAGAACACTTGTGAGTTGATATTCGACAATGACAACATCTGCCAGTGAGGTAAATAAAAGTCACGCTTATTTTCAGTTTCAGCCTTAATCACAAGAAAGTTAAACTACATAATAATTTCACTGCACTGACAAAAAAAAAGGAAGTATCACTCTGAGCAAAAAATTACAGATATATATTAATCTCGCACACACTCACATTCCTCACACATGCTATTGTCACCATCATCGTCACCAGTTTTTTTCACCCTCTGGAGAACAGTGTCACAAGCTTTGCATAAATAAAACAGATTCAGATTTCAACCAATCACACAATGATGACTAAGTTGAAGGAGGAAAGTACACTGTCACCGAAGATAACAGACATTTAAAACACAGTCAGATGTGACATTTGTCATAGACACATGTACACCAATCTGCTGTTGCTATTCCTCAGTAGTGCCTATATCTCCTTACCATTAAGCAGGAAGAAATTAATCCCATCTCTGACTTAACAAGGTAAGAAAATGAAACGGCAGAGTTGTGACAGCAAGAGGAGAATCAACAGTGTGGAGAAACCAAACAAAAAACAGCATCAGATGATTAGACAAAGGATCAGGGACTTACCTGGATCAGTTGTCAGCTGGAGTGAGCGAAAGGTGAAAAGGCCTTTGCTGTTTGTAGCGCGGCATCAATGAAAACATGCCAGGGCTCAACTACTGAATGGTACAAAGTCAGCACAGAAAGAAGATCCTTTCTGTTTGTCTGTCTGTCAGACTGACCCTCACACACACTCTCTCTCTCATGAATGGTTCAATAATGGACAAACTAGGCCTCAGCAGAGAGCTCCAGGCAGGAAGTTGTTTCACAATATGGTCAACACTAACCAATGATAGAAAATCTCTCAATGCACTGTAGCAGCAGGTCAATATACAGTATAGAAGTGTGGAAAAAGTGATAAAGAATAGGAAGGCACAGGAAGCTGGCTGTGAAAACATGGTTACAGACCTGCTCTGATCAGCACAGATAGTTTACACATCACTTCTGATTTCCTGTTGACCGCTGTCATCATCATTAACTGTGATGTGAAAAAAACCTATTGTTAGTTTACCAGTGTAATTTTAGATTAACCTTGTGGGTGTTTCACTACTTAAACCTATTTATTTGTACATTTTATTGTGCCGGCAGATTCAAACAGAACACGTGGCAGCTACGGTGGCAACAAATCTGAGTAAATAGGAAATTTTGAGGATATTTGACCAAAGTTTCACAGTAGAAAATGCTAATATGGGTAATTTACTTGTCTTTTATTGAAAGCAACAACTGAAGTGGTTTGTGCCATCCAAAGGGATCCAGTATGTTTGTGTGTGAATGCGTGTGTTTATGTGTGGAGCAGAGGTATCGAGAACCTTTGCTCCTAAAAATTAAAAAGAGAGATGTTCAGATGGTTGTGTCGATGATAATCCCTCCGCTTCTCCTCACGTTGTACAAACTGAAAGATCAAAGACGACCAGAGAGGCGCTATGAAAAGTTGTTCTAAAACTTAATGGAGTGGAGTCACAAATCTGAATGCATTGAAACCACAACCTCAAGTTAAAGTATCAAAACTGTTTTCTCCAGAAGGACTTAGAGCGTTCAGTGTGAAATTGACTGCAGATCATCTTGCTCAGACTTTCCCTGCAACTGAAACCAGATATGTGGGCAATTCAATCAGGGTGCACACAGGCATGGACACCAATCTGAGTTAGCTCTCACACACATGCCTCGGTAATGACTGATAACAGAGACAGTCTGTTCATCTTGGGAATATTTGTGGAAAATCCTAAATTAACATCAGGAGAAATAACAGAGATCCTGGAAGCATCTGCTGTTTCTTCACTAAATGATTGTATTTCCCACAATTCAAACACAGGCCAGGTATTTTGTGACTCTAAATTTGCGTGAATGTGTGTGTCTGCTTGTTTGTCTGTGTATGTCAGTACTGTGGCAAACTAATGACCTGTCCAGGCTGCAACCCACCCTAAACCACAGTCTCCACATGACCTGCAGCAGCTTATATAATGGATGGATTCTCCTCATCCATGCAAAGACACAACTTACATCTTAACAGCACAAACACTGGGAATCATGTAATGTTGTAAAATATGATGAAGTGTAATTCACCAATTCTGCCTATTACTATGTTGCTACAGGATGTTGACAGTATGCTACAAAGACAGACATCAACTAAACAATTTTCAAAAATACTAGAAATAGCATATTATTATATATATTATCTACACATGCTGTTTGCAACAAGCGATAGTGATGTGTGTATATCTGTGTTTCCTCCTCTGATTGTTAAAAAAAAAAAAAAACATGTCCATATCGTCATAATAACATCTTGTTTAGCTGAGCGTGCATCCTGCACTCAGCCTGCTGTTGTTTTTTTAACTTACACCGTTCATCTCCTCATTATTCCAACTGCTGTATGTTGATCATTGTGATGATGGAGGGAGAGAGGTGAGGAGGTGATGGGGAGAGATGAGCTGCAGTAGGAGACAGTGGTGTAAGCATAATGGGCAGCTTGTGTGAATTATAAGAGCTGGTGAATCTTACCTAAAAGAGAGAGCTTTAAGGAGGCAGAGGAGGGGGGATATGAGACATTCAGACTTGTACACGAGTGTCTCAGAGCTTCTCCAGCTCTGACAGACTGGATGGAAACTGAGTCTAAACTGTCATCTTCAGGTTTCTGCACAGATGTTCTTTTAGGTTTCAGTCCACTCTGTCCACTCAGGGACAGAGACTTGGAGTGAGTCCATTTCACTTTGGGTTACTTCAGGTCTTTGTCCTGCTGGAAGTTGAAATGCCAGGTCTTGTTCCACTGGCATTCCTTCATCATCAACCACATTTCCATAGCCACAACACAACAGCCATCAAGAAAATTACAGCAAAGGAGCACAGAGGGGACTCCACCATCGGAGAATGCTGAATAACCTGTATTCATCATAGACAATGATCAGCACCTTCTCCATCACAGCAGACAGACAGCAGAATGCCTTCTCTCACAGACTGACAGTGGAGCTGGACTCCACTGTCAAAGGAACAGATACAGGAAATCTTTCTTGCCACATGCTATCATACTGTACAATAACAGCTAAAACTCTGGTCATAACCGCTCAATGCACTACAACGAACTACTCTATGCACTTTGTGTTTTAAGCACACTGTTCACTGCACCTTATCTGTTTATTGCACCTCATATTCTATCATGCACTACACTGTATACTGCATATTTATTCACTTTTTTACATTCCATCTATCCATCTATCTATCTGTCTGTCTGTCTGTCTGTCTGTCCATCTGTCTGTCTGTCTGTCTGTCTGTCTGTCTATCTGTCTGTCTATGTATCTGTCTGTCTATCTATCTGTCATTCGGTCTATCTGCCTATCTATCTGTCTGTCTGCCTGCCTGTCTGTCTGTCTGTGTATCTATACTGTATTCGTCATTTCAGTGTGGCGTTTCGGCCAAATGTTACCGCAGACAGTGCACATTTCTAACATAGGCCACAGGAAACAATTGCAATAGCAAAAGGAAACCTGCAACTCACTCATTAGAAGATTTCTCTACAGAGCTTCTGTTCAGCAATAGATAATATGATGATAATAGACATGAAATCCAGCTTCCAGGCCATGCTGTTCTCAAAGGATACAGCTCTTGTCCTGTAGCACTCCTCTGCTCAAAAAACAACCATTCTGCTGTGGTACAGTGACTGGTATGGTATAAAAACAACGCTGTGCAAACATCACTAAACGTTACTACCACTGAACTGTGATCCACAATGAGTATCTTGCATTCGCTTTGCCATTAATTGAAAGATCATGTTTTGAAATCTGGGACTCCCGTCGCTCAACAAGTTCTTTCAGAACCATGTCGTAATGCTCTAGGAGTTTCATAACACTGATAAAATTTCTGCTATCGGACTCTTCATATTTCTCCCTATGCCCTCTGAAAGCCAAATTGCAAGTTCCCAGAATGATTGTTACATTGACAATACGGTACAGGACGTTTATAGCCTCCCTTTCCATGTCTTCATCAATCTTCTGTTTCTCTTCCACTGTTCACCACCAGAGCTCACAAAAAGCTCAGTCTAAAGTGGGCAAATAACATAGCCATGTCAGTTTGATAACTGCTCTAGTGGTGGTAGTAGCTTTTAGAAGAACACTTGTAGGGGCATAGCAGACCATAGCTTTTATGTATTTACAGTGGATCAACATAGAGAAGCTTAGAGCATCACACAACAAAATCTAAATGAATGCGTAAAACAAAAACAACCCTTTCCAGCACTAGCCAGGGTTGACATGCTATTTGGCCCAACTTAACACTGTTTATTTATTTATTATTCCGACCAGCCATCAGTGGCTAAACTGACACTGAGCTGCTCCCATCATCCAGTTGTCTTTCTTGTCTCTAACAGGAATGTCATCCATTGACATCTATCACAAATGACAGAAAGTAAGATTGTTGGCCAAATACAGTTCCCAGCAAGCCTTGTGCTTTTGCACAGGGATGGACTGAACATCTGTCATACTGGGTGATTTCCCAGTGGGCCGGTATGCTATTTTGGAAGACCTGATACTGTTTATTTATTGGCCTGACCAGGCCATAATACTCGTTTTGCTTTTGTCCTTGTGCCTGCATAATGCAGACACAGCTCATTTGTTCTTTTTTAATTAATTGACGCTGGGCTGGCCCAATCATATTTTTAAATATGGCTTTGTGTGGTGTGCAGTCAGTGGATGCATATATCCATTTGTCATGGCCAGAGTGTAAACTTGGGCCTCTGGTTTCAGAGCATAGCTCCATTCCAGTTGAGCTAATAAGGACAGTGCATGAACCCTATCACAGTGTGTGTGATCATATGCGGTGGGCTGGTCAGGGTCATTTTTTTGTCCCAGAAGTGCTGAAAATAAAGAAATGACAAAATAAAACAAGATAAAGAAATAAGATGCAACTATGAGTGGTAGCAGCAGAGGAGCAGGAGGTAAAATATATTGTAACAAAGATCCTAATTTCCCATTTATTTTGACATTTCTGTCTTCACTTCAATCACTTCCTTTACTTCACTTCTTTTATCTTTTTTCATTATTACCAATAACAAGATTAGCTCTTGTTTTCACCTTCCATCATTCCTTCATTTACCTGATTGAGGTCACCTGATCACTTTATTTAAAGACTGCACTCCCCCTTTCCTCACCTTTGCATGGGCCAGCAGTGTGGGAACAAGCTTCTTTGTTCATTTACTCTTTATTTTTTATCCATGTTTCATATGGAACCTTTTTTTTTTAGTTACTTACTCAAATGCTGAATTTATTATTGAAACCCTGTTTAATGAATAAACCCCCTTTTGAGCATGCAATTCTTTGACACCTGGCTCCATGTGTTCTGACCGATGCCCATGCTGATAGTGAACACCCTATTCTGAACCTCCTATTAAACATAAATATTCATATAAATATTCAGACTATCAAACACTGCTTCATCTACTTACACCTTGCCTTTCACCTTGGGACGCCCCGGTTAGCTCGACTTTGGCCTGACAGTGTGAAGCTGGCAATTTAGGTGAGGCCAGAAATCCAGGGACGGCAGCCCCAAGACGGCACCAGTTAGCACTTGCAGTCGAAGGTGTGAAAGCAATCAGCTCCGGGCTACCTCAATTAGCTCAATGGTGGGAAGGCAGCTAATGGGGCTCAGAAAAACAAACGTGACAATTTTGTAAGGTGTGGCCTTCGTGGTGTGAAAGGTTGATAACCACTGCATCGCTTGGGAATGTAAAAGACAAGCTAATTCCAACAAATAAAAATATTACCTTGAAATATGAGCTGGCAATGATTGTCTCTGGAGGCTGACAGAGTCTCGTTTTTTCAGCCGAAAAAAAAACTGATGTCACTTTTCATTGTACATGCAAAGCAGCTACACGTCACAATTGCATCAGTAGACAAATTCAGCTTTATTGACAAGAACAGTAGTGTTAATACAAGGCAGGAGCTATGGGGAGGCTCAAAACAGTGCATAAAACCAAAATAAAACCAGTACAAAAAACCATCAGGAGAGCTTTTCGTTGTATCTGTGGTCTGGATAATCCCTTTCCTGGTGTCATTAAAAGATGGAAGGAATAAAAAGTTTTGTTCAAAAATGGAACAGACTGAGGTCCCCCTGATGAGAGTCTATCACATAGGACCCCCCCCCCACACACACACACACCTTTTTAACTTACTTCATACACAGTACAAAACATGCATCCCATATTATTCCACAACTATCAGTCTTACAATGTACACTGATTGCACAAAATCATAATAAAAATGAAAAAATACAATAAAATAAAATAACTGTTTACATCCATCACAGACGCTACACGCAAGACATACTTGGCTATTTCTATTTCTCCAACACTGAAAAACGTCTTTTCAAGCTACCATTAAATTACACACCAAATAAAACTGTGCTCTGACTGTGGGCTGTTTGAACAACAGCCTGAGGTAAGCTTTAGCACATGAGACACAGCTCCACTTCAAAGGCTAAAAAAAAATGAAACAAAACTTGATACAATGCCATAAATCTTCAAATATGAACCGTCACAGAGGACAAACAAAACCGTTTTTTTAAAAAGCCAATGTTGCGTGTTATTCCTTCAAATTTTGTTGTAAACAAAGTGCCAAAGTATTTCTGATCCCTTATAACTAACATGTTCAATTGTTAAGTAGTGCAACATAACTCCATCAAATGAATTCGATGACAAAGAAAAAAAGGCATAAAGACCCTCAGTGTTCCCTTTTCTGCTTCCGGCCGACGTCCACCTCGTCCAGCCCCGTGGCCGATCGGGACTGCTGTAGTTCTCGGAGCTGAGCATGCGTGCGAGGTGGCTGCTTCTTCAGCTTCTCCAGGTGAATGTCAATGGGGTCTAGCTCGGGCTCAGAGGCAGGGATGGGAAGGTAGCCACCATCCCTCGGCAGACACATACACCAGCCGGCGCCAGCCAGATCCAGCTCTCCGTACTCGAACTGAGCCTTCTTCAGCTTGAAGTCCACCATGTCGGCTGACTCACTCATGTCCACCAGCAGGTTCCAGAAGACACAGCTCAGGATGATGCCCAGCAGCTGCAGAGAGACATGGGGACATGATCATGCAGGTACTGTTCACCTATTGTCTTGTCCATGTGTTGTATTAAAAAAATTATAGAGGCCAAGAAATATCTGAAACTGATCAAGGACCACAATTTAACACTAATGAATTTTTTGTCACTGGCCTCCGGTCATTCAGATGTCAGACAAAAGCTCTGTGCTGAGAGAAGTCAACGTTGAGATGCTGGTCCTAATTTAAAATCTGGTCTGTTTCCATCTAACATGAGGGGAAAAAAAAAAAAAAAATCACTCATTTTGTCATACGCGGTGTTAGGTAACTCAGAGGGACATGAGACATGCCACGGTAAGTCATTAGGAAATTTCTGCTTCTTTACTGAAAGATAGATGGTACAAAACAAAGCCACTACAACACCCAGCATACTTTAAGGTTAAAACTGTGACACTGTGTGGAGGCTAATGGTCGCATTGCTTACAAACACAATCTGCTGCTTCACTCATTTACTTCTGGATTCAGGAGCTGCATGCTAACACAGGCCCATGGGTAAGTAAAACAAACACGTAACAGGTATCATTTCCTGTTAATCCAGTTCAGATTAGGACCAGTGGGTGTGTTTGAGTTGTGTTGTTTTGAAAACAATATGAACACAAGATATGTCATTGTTTCTCTGGACAATTTAATTGAATGTGCAAATACACGTCTATTCCTGTTCAGACTGGAGCACATTAGAAACAGTTGGAACACGCAGAGCTGGTGGACAGGAGAAATCAGTGAACAGTTGTATGACGTCAGTGGGTGATTGTTCAAGGTTTGGTAGAAAAGCAGCTTCCAGGAAAAGGAAAACAGAGATGGACTGAGGATCAACTATTTGACACCAAATCCCTGAGAAAATTACCAAAATGATTAAAAAATAATGTTCATCAGAGAGAGATGGGAAGGGACTTGGATATTGCACCATCTACTGGTCATAAGTCTGTTAAAAGATTCCAGGAATCTGAAGCTGAACATGATGATGAGGACGACTGTGGAAAATGTCTGTCAAATCTACAACAGACGCATCTCTACAAATCCCAACTGTGATGTGTGATGTGGTCTTATCTGAGGGTGAAGGTGTTTCCGACCATCAACAATGGTACTGTGTCAGACGTCTCAGAGATTTATTTTCGGTAGAAAAGACTGTATATTTCGAGATCAACACCATTAGTTCTTAAATGCAAGCAAGACAGAGTCTTTCGGGATTCAAGACCGTATCGAGACCAAGACTAAACACTATAAAAACAAGTCCTCTTTTTGTTCATTAATAATGAACAAAAAGTCCTACAGTTCTATAAGCTAGACGTTCGTATTGTAGTCTACAAGCAGTTTGGTACACCCTGGTCTTTGGGGGGTCAAAAAGTAGGACTGCGTGAGGTCAACATTTTACCAGAATTGAAGGTGTTCAATTTTGACAATAACTGCAAAGCTCTAGAACATCATATTGTGAACATGAACATTAAAAGAGCAAATTGTCTCGAGGTCTCAGTTTTGATATTGACCAGTCTTTCTCCTCTTGCTGTCCATCGAGACCTTTGAGGAGTTGAGACCGAGATGAGACTGAGTAAAGCAGAAAATGATCTGAAGACCAGACTGTCTCAAATAAAGTTTGTGTCATTGTTTTTTTAGCCAGATTTCTGAGCTGGATTACTTATTAGCCAGGATGACACAAGGAGCAGACAGTTCACACTTTACATAACAAGGCTCAGTTGTAAGTTGGTGCATTTGCAGTGCATTGTCACTGAGTTTTAAATTACCTGCGGCAGGCCTACGGCACAGCACAGAGCCACGGTTATTCCAACGTTGTCGCTCATCCACAGGTTGACGGCGTGGATGCAGCCTCGTACATGGATCACGTCTTGCAGGAGTTCACGCTGATTCACACACCAGAGGGAAAGGTGGAAAGTTTTCAGTTTTCACCCTGAACTTCGACAGCTTCAACGCTGATGAAAGTAAATGGCTCTGCTACAAAAACACTCCTGGACCTCATCAGCTGTCAAGCCTGACTGAAAACACTAACTGCCTGAGAAAATCATGATGCCACTGCTGGCTACTTAGAAAGTGTATGTGCCTCACTAACTGATTTACACTGCAATTTAATATCAGGTTTAATTTTACTGGAGAAGAGTTGTCAGGGATAAGGACTAACAGTCACCAAATATAGTGATTTTCGTTTCGTACATTGTGAAAAGAAGTAACAGAAACATTTATTGTCTATAATTATACTGGATTCATTTACATTTATTTTGTGTCAAGATGCATTACAGTTTGTCAATCCCACCTGGTTATTTCATTTACAAAGACAGAATCTCAATCTTAAACATACAATCTGAGGCAATATGAAGGAATAAACATATTTACCGTAATAACAGCAAGGTTTACATATTAAGCAGGGGAACTTACCTCCTTTTTCAGAGTTTCCCAGCCACAGAGAGAGTTGATGACCTCTCCCACCTGTGCACAGAGTGAAGATGCAGAAAGCTCAGATGGTCAGAGACAACACCACAGGAACATATATGAAATGAACGTAATGCTCGTCACGAGGGGGTGCACCTGTCCCCAGCAGCCAGAGCATGAACGAGGTAGAAATTGATAACAGACAGCCAGCGTCTAATCAACTCCTTTATCTCATGAGAGGGAGAGAGAGAGAGAGAGAGAGAGAATGGGGTAGGGGTGTGAGTGAGTGCTGGTGGATTCTGCTCAGGAGGATTCAGCTCAGCTACTCTGCTTCCAGACAGCATCAGTCCTGCGATGGGAGGAATTTAGTCGTTGAAGGGTGGTGGTAGAGGAGGGAGTGTGTGTGTACGTGAGAGTATGAAAGGGTTACAAAGGACTAACATTTCATTTAAAGCGAGAAATGTCCTAGGGGCCGCATACAAATGAATTGCAACACGTGGAAAAGAACCGATGAGACCCTTCACTTCACTTCTTCTTCACTAAATGATCCCGTCTTTCTGTGACAGCAGGTGACATCACAGAGGACACAGATGTGTAGTGAACACATAGTGTAATGTCATCATTTAATTTTAAATCATAATTGTGCGTCATGTGAAACAGTAGGGGGGAGAAGTGCTAAGTGTCTAGGAGAGCGTTAACTTAAGACTCTTCATAATAAAGCTCTACATCCACCTGTGTCCAAACCACTCTCACTCTCATTGGGTGATCCATTTTTCAGAAGCCACATATGTCATATTTACATTTGTACATTAATAATTCTACTGTATTGTGTAAAGTGTTTTGAATGCTCACAAAAAGACTAGAACATCTCTACATGAGTGCAGTCCATTTACATTTTCAGTGGTAACACAAGAGATACAGTGGAAGAAGCTGACAACAGTTGACAATGACCACTTACTTCCTGAGTATATGAGTGTATGAGCATGAACCAGACCAGACTTGAACTAAAAGTTCTCACCTTGTGGCGAACACAACAGGTGTATGGAACCCCACAGGCCAGTGGACCAGTGCCATTGCAGAAATGGTACTGGTTGACCCCCCAGTCTTTATACTCATCCCCTCCACAACATGAAAACTGGACAACGGAAGAGCAAGAAGACAAGGATTAGGAACCAAGTTGTGAAAACAAAGACTCATCACAAATGTCTTGAAATGACAAATCATAGCCCTAGTTCCCCTCAATCCTTCCCCCACACAGATTTACTATATCTGTTCACTTGCCACGAAAAACTAACACTGGTAACGTGATTAAAAGTACTCCAGAGAAATTTCAATCAAATGTCTGAGATCCTTTCCTAAATAATGAGATCATCTGACTGCAACACCACCATTACATCAAACACTGAACTGACTGTGCAGAAAAAAACAACAGTGAAGTCTGTGATATGAAATTAGTAGTCTGATGCTGAACTGTCTGGATTAAACGCAAGGTAACGGCCAATTTAGTGAGTGGCATGGAGCCGATTAGTCGATTAAATATCATATAACCTTTTGTTGCACATAGTCCAAGATGTTTTTGAAATCCAGGTCATCGTAGTAGTGTTTGATTCCTTCCCGTATGCTGCTCTGAAACAAGGCAGATGTCTAGACGCAAGAGAGATTTTAAAAACCATTGTTATTATTATTATTATTATTATTATTAATACGGTGACCCGATTGATGAGTCATTATAGATGGCAAGTAGAAACTTACAGGTTGTGTAAAGAAATAACATTTACCTTCTTTTCAAAGATGAGAGCCATGGTGAGAGCAACAGCCTGGAGCAGCAGCAGGACACAGAGAACACATAGGAACTGTGGAGGAAGAACATATTCATTCAGTGCAGCAACACACCAGCACACACTGCATCGTGTAGTGTAGTGATGATGCAGTGTATTCTGTACAACACTTACTAGCTCAGAGTAGTGTAATTTGTGAGTATGAGTGAGTGGGTGTGTGTACGTATGTGTCTGTGTGTAAACAACTGCTCTTATTGATGGAATATTTGCATATAAGTGTTGAAGTGACAGAAGACCAAGATGAAAACTGGAAGCAGTCGACTGGTGCAAACAGGAGCAAGTATCAGAAACACTGTGAACATGTTTCCCAGTCAGAAACGTTATGGCTTCTTTCGTACGACATGATCGAACACCTTCTTATGTCTAACTTTTCATCTCCCTTTTCAGCTCAAATTACTTAGCTTATCGAATTAGACTGTTGCATAGCAACAGCAATAATATGTCTCTCTTCCTTCTGAGCTCCTTTTATTGGCGACACTAACAGAAAAATACCATCAATACAATCTCTGGTTTCATTGCTTTATGATCCGTTGTGCAAAAACTCATTGTTCATGTGTGTTTACATACACTGTGAGCTCCGTTCCGATTAAGAGGCTACTTTTAGTCTCTTAATTGGGCCCCTTCACTTTTTTGAAGACTGGATTCATTAGCTGCGTGTGTCATAGGTGCACAACTAGACTTTTCGAAAAGTCCTTCAACTGCCATGAAGGACAAAATCTATCCCGACATTTGTTGCATGCAGGCGATATTTACGATGCGGCTGTACAGTTGTCAAAGTTGCTAGATGATGTGAGCATCGTAGCATGAGTGGCATGTGACATAAATACACCTGGGACATTAAATACAAAATTCTCTGTATCCTCTGAATCTACGTAGTCCAGACCTCTGCAGATCGGATCCATCTAACTCTGAATCCCCTTGATGGGGACATAGCTATAAAAACAAATGACTATAGGCACACAATATACACATAGAGTTGGCAGTGCAACCTACTGAAGAACAGTGATCAAGGAGTAAGCACTGTACTGTAATGTTCAGTTTGTGTTGATTCAGCTGTGATGTGATTATGTCACTGGCTGGTTTATTACATTATACACACATATGTTTCTTTGTTATTTACATAAATAAGGGGACAGATACAGTTCAACAGCACCACAAAATACATCCTGTGAAACAATCAACGCACAACAGTTGCAGATAATAACCTTCATGGGGGAGGTAAAAAATTACAGCCCGCAACATCATCCTTACCATGTGTAGCAGGGTCTTGTTGTCCCTGAGGGATCCAACCATGCCCACCACTGACACAGTGAACATCACCAAGCCCAGCAGGATGAGTACCACAGCAGGAGCCAGGAAAAGACCCTCCAGGGTTCGATTCTTTTGCCTTTCCACTTCGGCATACACCCCCACACACAGTACACAAAGGCCTAACAACTGAAGGTAGTGAGATGGAGATAGAAGGTGCATGAAATAAAATGCTTGACAATATTGAAATGTCAGGGCAATGCTTGAAATGTTCATTAAAAGCAACAATTCGCTGCTTAAATGTCAATGTAGCTTAATTCCGACCACGTGTCTTTGACAAGAAACTTTCACTTCAAATATTTAGGTCTGCACTATGTGACAATAATTACTGTGTTCTTATTTGTCTACTATTATTCTAGCATTAATTTATTGTTAATGTTAAGTTGTTAAGTTCTCTTCCCATGTTGTTGCACATGTGGATATTTTTTTTCCCCCAAATAGTACACCTGCCCTGATTACACAAATAATGTTCGGTGATGGATACAAAATTTAAGCATGAAAGCATGTCCAAGAATACAAAAAATAGAGTAATGGGGCTGAAATGTGATGCAGGTATATCATTGCTGCAGTTTCTGAAGATAAAAAAATATGTGTGTATGTGTGTTTGTGTGTGGCCACCCAACATTTATAGTGGTTGCTGAATCCCAGGTTAACACCAGCCACTGACCAGGGATAAGCATGTGAGTGGATCATTTAAGTCCCATTCAAATAGGCTGAAACACACCTGTATGTATTGTGTATTGTGTATTCGTGTAGAATTTGACTCCATTAAATTTCAGATGGAAGCTGTGAGGCTTGTGATGACCTCACACATTCGATAGATATATCTGTAAAGTCTTCATATTTATTGACTGTGGGGATATGACTCATTTTTATCAGGAAGGCATCCTGGCCAACAAAGGAGGCATTTCTCCGCTGGCATTTTCTGTCGGCAAAACATTCGCCACCATTACCGTGGTCCCTTTAACTGGATCCAACGCCCTGCACCACGGTGCTGTGAGCCGGTGATCGCTAGTGTATTGTTTCACAACACAATTTTTCAACATTCACCATGTCGATGCGTTTCTAATTACTGCATTTCTCATTATTTCACCGTTAAGATCATATTTGAATTGAGGATGATGCGCGGTGTCTAAGGTGATGCTAATCATTCACCAGCTAGCTAGTGTTCACAGAATTCCACAGTACCAATGTGCTCAACGAGAAATACAGAGGTGTAATTGTCATCTATAACCCAATTCCCACCAATACATCGTCCTGACAAATACAGAGAGTAATGTTTTTAATGAAGTCTCAACCCGCCTGTCTCTATCGCTTTGAAGGTTTTGCACAGAAGTGAAGATTGAGACGCGCCTGTGTGCCTGTAAACTCACGCTGTTACTAAAGAATTGGGCTGGATTGGTTAGTTATGGTTCTGCCGAATCATTCAGCAAATCGTATAGTTCTGTAATACGCATTAATTGACTTTTTAAGAGGCAAGTATTCGCCTGAAACACAAGATGCGTTCAAAACGTATTTATTCTGAGTGAAGTTTGGAGCGACGTCTCATTCATGCTATTGGGTGGATCGAGTCTATTTACTGTAATTAGCAGACCGCTCGTATAGAGCTGGTCTCAACAAACATAACAGGAACTCACCGAGAACAGCATTGAGTAGATGTTTAAGGTGAATTTGATGAAGTAGTAGAAATGGTTGGTTTTCCTCAGTTCAGAGTAGGACGGCATGGTTGCTTGCTAGCGTTAATCAGGTTAGCTAACAAGCTAGCAAGCTAGCTGGCTACCTGTCGTTTAGCTCGGTTCTCAGAGTAATATTAATGAACAGTAAGGTGTTGCTGATGAAGTTAAGGCGCTTTTAAGATAACCATCTAAATCTAAAATGTATTGCGACTCTCATCTCTTACAGACTATTAAAAGCAGCCACGAATTAAAAACACTTCCGTGCGGCGGCGAAGCCACGCTTTGTTTTGACTACATTCTTAAAGGTACAGGACACGCGCACGCGAACTGGTCATTGAACTGGGTTAAACAGCTGCAGGACACAATAACACCACTTTATGTTAACACTCCTTTTTCGTTTTAAAAATGTAAAAAAAAAAAATAGGAATTGCGTATTATGTATCACACGTCTCTGGATAACAGAAAGGACAAATACCCACTTAACAATAGAGGCCAGTTTGTTTTGAAACTGGATTACAGAGGTGACATAACACTAGGTCAGTGTCGGTTATAGCCAGTTAGTTAATAAGAACTATATGTAATTCCCCATCAGAATATGTTTATTGATCCAAAGCTAATTAAATTAAAGAAAAACATGCTTTGCGCACAGGTTGGATGGACAGGTGTTGGATATTTCTGGTTCACTTGTAATATTACTGACGCATTCACAAAAAGGTTTATACCTGTGCAAAACTGACTGTGTATGCCATCATCAGAGTAATAATAAACACCACTGGTTTAATTGCTGCCACGTTTACACAGCTGTGGTGTGTGGCTAACTTCATCCACTGTGCACTGTTATACGAGTGGCAGAGAGAACAATGAAGTGGCTGTGAGTTACATCAGTCATTAGTAACATTTAATCAATTTCCAGAGTCCTTCAACCAATGTCACCTTCTTCCTGTGCTAACATCTACTCTTATTACATCTCCTTGAATAAGACATGGTCAATTTGTGGCTGACCCTGACCTCAGAGAGGGAATCACTATGAGATCCTACTGGGATCAATGGTATATTGCGTTATTATGTAAAGTCATGATGCATGCTCAGATTACATCCTTTCCTACAACACAAATAGAAATGAATGTAGTGAATGATCATTCACTGCTCACATCATCTTGGCAGCAGCTTCTCTAACTTATCAGCATATTAATTGATCTTTGTTGAGGGAATTAAATTTATTAGCCTTTTTCTGATTTATTAACCTTAATGACTAAGGTGCCAGTAGTTCATCAAGACAACAAATAGTCTTGCATTCTTCACAAATAATTGAGGTTAAATTTTCTGTGGGAGGGTGAGGGAGTAAATCAGTCTACTCTAAGGGTCAGAAACAACATTTGGAATTCAGAAATGTTTTCATGTCCCTTGGGATCTTGAGGCAGGCTTAGGGACAGGGTGTGTAGTTTGGACTGAATTGATTTTGAATTCAGAAACCTGGCTCATTTCCTGTGTTAACTCATCTGAATCCAGCACTGCTTCAGCCAGCTTCACACTCACATTCTGAGCAACATGTATAATTTTCAAAAATAGAATGATACTGACCATTATTATAAATCAGAGTAAGCAGCTCTTGATTCTTCTTTTTTATACAGTGGAATCCTTTATAAATCACTGTGGATGAGATGGTTTGTATGAGAACACTCCTCCTCTCTGTTGTGATATTAGTGAGATTCTTCTTGACAGAGACCTCAGATGTTGCTCTAGGAATCTGCTGGAATCTCCAGGTTTGTGGACTGCAGCCCCTAGTGCTCCCATAACCACAGGCACGACTGTTGCCTTTACACATCTTTTTTGCTTTCAGCCTTTGATATTTTTGAAATCATCCATGCTCCTTGTTTCTGTTGGTGTAATTCAAGATTGCTACATCTATATCCACTGCCATCTTCAGTCATTTGTTGACCAACAGCACACATGTTTCTGTACATGATGCACACAAGTTGGTTAAGGCAGTCCATGTATGCTGTGTATGTCAGTAAATTGTCCTCCTAATAATTACAGATTACCTCTTTTATGTCTTTCAGGTGAGCCTTTTCCAGCCACTGGTAGGATTTCTTGTTATTAGCTGCTTCTTCTATCTGCTGGTGGTACATTGAATGAAGGGGCTTCTTCCTCTGCTATGGGACAACCTCCTCTTCCTCCTCAGGTAGCATGAACCTGATCACTTATTGGCCCATCATTTCCTTCTGCAGCAAGTAAGATTGTACAACCAGTACTGCTCCCAGTAAACATGTTCACTGAAAATATAGTCATATATAAACAATAGCGTAGATAGCTATAACAATATGTGCAAATATCCATACACTGAACACTGGACTGTTTCTGTATTGTTTTATTCCTCTAATTTATTTCTATTTCATATTTTCCTTTATACACTATCTAAGTGTGTATCCTTTGCCCTGTTCTTTATTTTCATTCTGCAGCAACAGTGCAGTTTCCCCTCTGTGAGACAAATAAAGGAATTTGAATATTTTTTTTGTATATACTAACATTTTGTGTATAACAAATATGGTGGGAAGCCTGTACACAGAATGCATATACACTTGCACTATTGATGTTTTTAATAATTTTTATGTATATTATATTTTACAGCTTTTAATGTTATACATTATTTCTATTTCTTTTGTGAGTCTGTACATATATTTCCTGTCTTGATAGGTGCAGTTGTGACATAATTCAATAAATATGTGTGACTGTAATTCTGATACTTTGTGATGACATAAGAACACTTGAAAACACTTGGATGTGGCTTTGAAGTCTTTCACCTTGTGAGCAGCCACAATGCAACGGTGCAACGGTAGATACATCTCAGTTTTTTGGTTTTCACTCAAATTCAGGAATGGGTAAGAATTACTGAGGCTTAACTGTACATGTTGAAGCACTACTCTCTTCATATCTCTCTGTCCGATCCACAGCCATCTGGAGGCTCTTTCTGAGTGTTGTGAGGCTTCCACTATACATCCCATCTCTCCAGGTACGGGGTGACCTCTTCCAGCTTGTTATATGTCCCTCTTCCTCTTGATGATCACCGGCTTTGATCAGCTCCTTTGAGGCTTCTGACAGAAGGATCTCAGCTATGTCAGTTTAATGGTGTCAGAGAGCAGAAGCTGAATTCCCAGGTCCTGGTCTATGTGCAGCTGCTCCAGTCAGGAGCTGCGGTCACTCTGCACTGCTTAGGGTTGCTGTCTCATGAAAACAATGTGTGAAGCCTGTCTTTGAAGCTTGTTCTCTGCCACACATCTCAGCATCAGGGTAAGGGGAAAAAAATCATTTTCTCTCAGGTTTTTTTTTAGAACCATATTTGTTATTTTTGTACATACACATTTTGTACTACCTGTTTCCAGGAGAAATGTTCTGAAAGTGTTCCTCTCTCACTGGGATCTTTTACCTGCTATCACATGTGGCTGTATTCAGATAGAATATCTGAAAAGCTGTAAATAGAACTATATAATTATGTATAGCTATAAAAATAGCTATAAACATTTTCCCTCTTAGTTGGCCAAACAACACTTTGTGTAAACTAACATGTCAACATTTCAAGTTTGAAAACTCTAAATACAATCAGCATACAGTTCATTGTTGATATTAAACCGATCTTTGAATAATTCACACACAGCTGATTTATGTTGGGTAAATTGAATTCCTCAATTGCATTGTGAAAGACCATGAAATATTTGACAATGTGGACAGTATCAGTCTGGTAACCATAGCTCAGACTCTGTCAAACACAGAGTTTGAGTGAAAAAACTCTACACTGTCCCCTTTGAAAGGAACAGTAAGCAAGGAACTCAGGCAACAATATGTCCAAGTGTGGCATATATTTAGTATCCAGTTCTGTGAGCTTTACACTTTTCAAGTACTTCAAATCAAATTGCTTCATCACTTTTATTGTCACAATATACTTCATGTGCAATACAGTAGAGGTGAGTGAAATTTATCTATGTAGACGAGGCAGGGTTAGGGTTGGTTACAAGGACAAAATATAATTGTGCAGCCATTTCAAGCACTAAATTGTCAGATTGGGCTCTACAATACTGAGTGTCTCCTTGTGTTTCTGCATAACCTCTAGCAATGCTAGGTGCCAGACCACATGTAACTCCTTGATGCTATGGATGATGGGTGCAGGGACATAACAGCCAAAGTCTGCCAGGGATGGAACCCACACAACAAGCAATCGTATCCATAGTATATTGCTTATTTGTAAAATGTTAAAAGTGGTACCATTGGACGTGGAGTCTGTGCTGTCTAGCCGCCATGTTTTTTCTTTGTTTATATGACCAGGCTGACTCTCTGCTGACATTTATCAATGTTTACACTGTTACAGTGTTAAGAGTTTATTGTAAATATAGGTAATCACTTGTTAGTGATGAAAAAACCCTTTAAGTTCTATATAAAAAACAACAGTGTCACATAAATGCATAATGAAGGGAACCTGCAATAACACACTTGTTGTGAGTCTGATGCTTCAGTTGCACTTTTACCACGTTCCAACCTCTGTGTCCGCAGCCTGATAGCCAGCCAATAACTGTGTGAAGACTGGTGCTGATGTAACACTGAAGTCTCCTGCTCAGACAGGACCTCTGAGCTCTGATGATGAAAATCAACTGAAAAAAAAAAGAAGAAGGAACTTTGTTACCTAAAAACAATAGAATTAGTAGCATGTCCTCTCATAATAAAAGGTACAAAATAACCAGTTTGGAGTCATGGGTTATTGTTCATGCTGTCAACCTGTTTGTTTCACTTTTACTTGATCTCAGTCCTAATTATATATTTATTTCATGAAATAAACAATATGTCACAAGCACTGAAGTCTGTATGAGCTTTTTAAAAATGACTGGTTTAAGACATTATGTGTAACATGACATCGTACACATTGTGGCTGTTAAACAAGAAGGCACATTTCAAAGCTGCCGTACGTTTACTACCCACATGCCTGTGTTGATGGAGTACATGTGGGTTTTCCTATTGTGAAAATGCATGGAGAGCAACCCACAGCACACATCCAGAAGCAAATACTACAGCAAGTCCTGATTGAGAACTTTTGCTCAGAACAGAAACTGGAATTTGTTAAAAAAAAAAAATAATGATAATAATAATAATAATAATAATAAAAATAAAAGAAGCTTCTGCAAAACCTGTCAGAACTTGAACATACAGTTACATCAGTAACAGTATCAGTTTCCCAAAACATAATCATTTCAATATGTTACTAAGAATAGAGTATATGCTTAAAATTTAGCACAGCCAGTGATTCATAGCAGGACTGTAAAATAAAGCCAGATAATTAAGACAGAATTATTTGTTCATGTGCTGTATAACAGAGGGTGTGGGAAAGTTTCATGCTGTACCTCAGATTCCAATACAGACAGTCTTTAGTTTTTGTGCAATTACAAAAGTGGTACTTCTAGGCACTTTAAGAGATATGACACTTTTAGAGATATTAAACATTCATATGTTTAATATGTTATAACAGGTGAAATTGTGGTCACATAAACCCTAATATAATGCTCTGTGTCTGCAAATGATAACACATGTGCCATGCAACTATGATAAGTGGTGATATGTAATTATGTGTGTGTGTGCTGGACATTGGTGTTGTCTTTTCCTGACAACACACACTCATTGTCCACCATGCTGAGCTGTGATAGCTGTGATGAAGAGGATTGTGCAGAGTGGATCAAAGCTTCTCCCAAGAGAAAAACAATGTCCTTGAGCAGGAGGAGCATATTTCCACAACTGGACACCATCTATAACTGAATCATTGTTGGGGAGGTAACATTTCTGCTCAGTATATTGCAGGGTCTTTAGGGAACTGTTGACCCGGGGAGGACACTGTTCACTGGCATCATGTAAAAAATGGACAAAATTACAGGAGGGAGTGGAAATCTTGACAACTCCAGTCAACATGGAGCATGAGCCTCATGCAAATACAGTTTTTTAACCTTCCTGCCTGAAAATTATAGCAGGAATGGAAATTACTTCCTTGTGAATTATGATCTGAAGGTCAGGGTCAAACTGAAACTTTTATGCAAATCAGCTGTTACAGTTGTCATGAACCACATTGTTTGTCATTGTAATTTTGATATCATTCTTTGAAAAAAAAGGACATAAGGACATAATGTTGTGTAATTTCACAGCAATCTAAGCAATATATAAGTTGTCAAGAAATGTTTCTGTGAACCGAAGTGCTATTGACTGATAGTATTCAACAGTATTTTACTGTATTACTGTACAGTATACAGTATCATAATGAAAACTGCAATGCAATCGGGGAGAAAAAATGTGATAACAGCAAGTTACAGCACTTTAAGAGAATGAAAATGAATGAGAAGAAAAGTGCGGGACCTAAAATTTGAAAATCAATTTTCATAGCAAGACTTTTTTTTTTTTATCTGACAACAATTTTGGTTTTGTATTTTATTTTGGTTGATTTCGACTTTGGCGCAAGTATCCCAGCCAATTTCTGTCACCACAAAGGCACAGTCACAGGACAACCTGCTCAGCTTTTTGTCACAGATTTCCAGAGCTGCTTGACCTCTTTCACTGAGTAAGGTAATTATTAATTCACTTTTGTTTAGTTTTTGCAAGCTAGCTAAAATTAGCAAGCTTAGAATTAACATTGTCTATCGGTTTACATTACCATTGAAACACATTTAAGTTTAACAGAATGCCCCCTTACATGTCTCTTAACCCTTAAGTAACTCTGTTCTAAAAGAAATCAAACTCTAACCCAATACCAACTGAAAATTTATGTGCATTTGTCATTAAGGACATTTTTTTTTAAAATAAATAAATTTGGCTGGAAATGAATCTAATTTCTAATATACACAAATCTAATTGAATGACTTAACTGGAACTTCACATGAGATTATTGCTTACAATATCTGGCAAAAAAAAAAAAAAAAAACAAATGCACAAAAACACTAAAGTCAAATCAAGTTAAATCAAATTTCATTTGTATAGCCCAAATTCACATAACACATTTTGCCTCGGAGTGCTTTACAATCTGCACAGGGAGTGACACGCTCTGACCTTTGACCCTCAGTTTGAGTGAGGATACAATCTAGTCATGCATCCATCTGTTTATACAGATGGATGGACGGGCAGACAGACTGACTGACAGACCGATAGAGAGACTGGTTTTGTTTCTTCTTTTGCTCCAGTGTGTTTTGAAGTTGCTTGATGCTGTGATTTCATTGGGCTTTCATATCCAGGTCCAAGTGCCAGGAGGCTGTGACCACTTTTAATTAGCTCATTTGTCCTCTCACGCTGCTCTGCTTGGTAATTCCCTGCATTAAACATGGAGTGCAACCACCTGAATAATATATCATGGATGTCCTCTGTTTCCACAGTATTTATTTTGTAGTCCTGCTCATTGTGTATATACATACATGACTACAAACAAGTCCAGACTGAGTGTAATAATAATGATAATAATACACTGTGACTCATACCCACAGAGGCTGTCTATTGGCCGGTGCGCAGCGGCTCGTTTGCAGCTGCTCCGTTTGAGCAGACCAGGAGAGGAGCAGTTTGTTGCCTAGAAGGAGAGAAGCAGAAGAGCATAACCCCAGCAGGAGAACGCGTTATTTGTCGTGTCGTGTTGTGTTAAAATGTGCGTAAATGCCGCGTCTTCGTCTTTACGTGTGAAGAATATTCACGTGTGAAGAATCTCCTTCATGCGTAAATCTCCGTTAGATTTCTTCTGAATTCTTTTTTTTTTCTGGTTTTTATGACAGAGACGTTTGTCAGTTAACATTCAGAAACTTTTCATTTAGTCATATAACGTTCCTGTGTGATGACTTAGTGTTTAGATCCAGATCTGATTTGTGGTCTTTGCGGTAAAATGGATCCTTTGTTTAACTCCACCGATGTGCCAAACTGGACCACCAGCTCTAACCATACGAATAATGGAACCGTGTACTGGAATCAGTTTGTGCAGCCAGTCTGGAGTATCGCCCTCTGGGCCATTGCGTACAGTTGTATAGTTATTGTGTCCGTGGTGGGTAATGTCACAGTCATCTGGATTATTATGGCGCATAAACGAATGAGGACCGTCACCAACTATTTTCTGCTGAACCTGGCGTTCGCCGAAGCCTCCATGTCCGTCTTCAACACCGTGATCAACTTCACCTATGCCGTGCACAACGAGTGGTACTTCGGACCGGTCTACTGCCGCTTCCACAACTTCTTTCCCATCGCCGCTGTGTTCGCCAGCATCTATTCAATGACTGCCATCGCTCTGGACAGGTAAATTGCGTATGTGTCTGGTAGAAAAGTGCACAGAAATCACATACATATTACATTAATCCATCGCGTTTACTATTGCGTACTGTTGCTCTAAGGTACGATCTGGACAATCCAGTGCAATCTCTTGCCCACCGTCTCTCTATGAGTGGAGTTGTATAGTTTGATTGTTCACAGGACCAAGGATTTTTTGAATGTGGGAATCAGCATCCTATCATCCTTCCTTGATGGTGAGTGGTACAGCAGACAGAGCACAGGCTGTGATGGTCATTTGTCACTTTGGTTAGATATGATTGAAATTAGAAATGGTTTTAAAATAAATGTTTAAAAATCAAGACAGTAATTAGAACATCTTTTTGAATTTACATATCTATACCAGTAAGTTCATGTAAAGGTGCCTTCATGCTGTACTAACCCAGGGTTGTATGTTCTCTATGATCACAATCATCTCTTATTTCCATAAATCAAAGGAGGCAGTGAATATAACAACCTGCATAACACAGCTGCGATTAATGTCTCTTGGCAAAGGCAGAGCTCTTTTCCACCAGATCCTGATTATTATCTGTCTTGACCAAACTTGTACATCTCAGCACAAGACACAATTATTCTCTGAGACACTGAAACAAGACACTCTACACCTTTAACAAGATCTGCACTAAATGCTGTGGGTTTTCTGTGGTCTGATATGGTCTGGTGAAAATCAGCTGAATGCTTTTTAAACCTTGCTGACAAATAAACACATCAACAGACAGAGCTAGAGAGACACCCGCACAGACAGGGAGAGAGAGAGAGGGAGGTGTGCAGTTATGTGTATCTCTACAGATTGCTAGAGAATATGGGCATCAGCCACAGTAATGACACATGAGCTGGAGTCCATTCTGCCTGAAGCTGCTGACTGCTCTGTGTCAGTATTTCATCTGTCTACATTCATTGCATAGTTTGCCATTAAGATGATGATGAAATACCTGTTGTTTTCTCTGAACTCTGTTCTTGTGAATTCAATGTGAGAGCATCACTCTTGTGCCTGTGGAAGAAGAGGGTATTCCTGAATATTTAAATCTGTCAAAGATGATGTTGCTGTAGCCATTTCTCACAACTATTTCGCTGTTCAGATTAATATCTCACTTTTTGGTTTTCGTTCCATGCCACCTGCAAGGCTTCCATCAGTTATTAGACATCAAAACATTTTAGAGCAAATGTGCAGGATCTTTTCAGGGGACAGAGCAATGTGCTCAGACATGTGTTGTGGGTCTCTACTTCTGAGATCATAGTTACAGTACACCTAGTCAGTATTAGATATAATTTGAAGCATATTTTTATTAGCAATACAATCATAACACTGGCCTGTCGGTGGGCCGGAGAATATTGTGTTATTTTGTGCTGTGTAATCTATGTGATAAGTCAGATAGAATGTTAGCAGGGTGAGGTTGGATGTCTCAGTCATATTTATGACTGATTTATTTATTTTAGAATTAATATGGGTCATGCTCAGACAATAGTTTGTTCTATTATTATTCTAGTTTATCTTCTTTGTCCTGTAATTGTCACATTTAGGAAGCAGGTGTGGGATAGCGCCTTTTTGCCTTAACTGATAGAGTTAGGGACAGGGACAGGAAACAGGAAGGAGAGTGGGGGAATGACATGCAGTAAAGTTTGACATGGGATTTGTACCAGCAAACAGCTGTAAGGCATATGTGCAACTTGCCTATCTAGGTGCCTAAGTAGCTGATGGCTTTTGATTGGACAGTACTACAGAGGTTTGTTAGCCACAGATGGATATTTTGATTGTGCGTAAACAGCAACATTTATTGTGCCACCTGAGAAAATGGGCACAACATTTACAACATACTGAGAGACACCGAATGCCCTGTCTCTAGGTGGGCTTGTAGCTAGACTGTGGCCCACAGACATGTGAAATGGAATTATATAATGATCCTGCAGTACATCACTCATCTACTGAGGATATTTTTCTGTCTTTTGGTAAGTGCTTTTGGGGACATGGATCAGTTTTTAGAATGGACTGATGGACATGGTTTAATGTTTCAATGTGCATCAGTGTGGAGGGTATGACTGAAATCTACCGACTGTTCTAAATAATTTTTTTTTCCATTTGGTTTTGGTTTTCTGTGCGATAGCTTCTCTCGGCGCTGAGTTTAAATCACTGGTCACTTTCATATTCAGTCTTCAAGCTGTGCCTGGTCTTATCACATCATGGCTCACTCTGTGGAAACAATTTGAAATCACAGATGCTGATCATCCACACTGAAGCATTCTCAAGTGTCTGTAACTCTTGATTAGCATGATTGGACAGAATGAGTGAGACATCCATGCAAATGTGTGTGTGTATGTACACGCTAAGCATTATATTAGTATAATGTTATCCAATGTAGTAAGAGCAACGTTTGGACCAACTTGTACTTGATGAGGAAGAGCCGAATAAGCTTCCATATCTGCCTAAATAACACTGGCATTATGGACCAATAGATGAATACTGTGCTCTTTCATTTTCATGAGTGTTAAAGGAAAAGGAAACAACATTCTGGATAAGACAAAGAGAAGGTTGTGTTGTTGGTGGTATTTATTAATTTTTATTCGTATTCTTATTTTTATTCTTATCACCACTTTGGCCAATTTATTTATCAACTGATCAGTTTCATGTCCAATCACTTATCTAATCTAAAAACCAAATAATGGTTTACAGTACCCTGTCTGAGTGTGATGCTCATGTGAATTGAAAATATAAAGTGTCCATTAACCAATAGAAGCTCACCTCACTGGGTTGAGAATCTCCTTCAGTAACAAATCAAAGTGACGGTCTGCTGAAATTGCTTTAGTGTCTGAAGTCAATAATGACACTTTAGATCCACCCACTGTAGTGGAACAACACAGCCATCTTATAATGGCCTCCTCTCTAGTTCTCTCACCTCCATCCTCTAATTTCCACTTCCTCCTCTCCCTCCTCCATCTGTTGTCCCGAGAGGGATTATGGGAAGTTATCCTAGCCTCTGCATCCCATCTCCTTCTGTTCCAGTCTGTGATTCAGGCTGGCTCTGTGCTTGAAAGTGGGAACAATGTGTTTCCCCACTATAGGCAATAACGTGACATAGATGTGACACTGATGATAATATGTCTGGTGTATCAATCTACTTCATCTTTCTCAGCTCTCTAAGTCACATCATGAAATTTTCTTAGTAAAACATTTCCTTGTAGCTTTAAGTCTTGTTTGTAAAAAAAAATAATAATAATGATCAATCAAGTGTACTTTACATTTGTTTTATTACATATTCAGTTCAGGTAAATGTTAAAGGAGCTAATTTCTTACCCTACCCCTAACCCTAACAGCTCAGGGTGAAAACTGGATATGACGAGCTAATCTGCAACCCTCATGTACTGCAGATTTAGTGTCTGCATTTAGCAGACACTTTAGATAAAAATGTCTGCTAATTGTAAAATAAATGCAAATGTAATCCAACTTGTAGGCATCTATCTAAGATAAAACAATATGACTAGCCCCAACAGTCAACTTATTTAAGCCCAAAAAGAAAATTTACAGGTAGGTTATTCTTCGGTGGTGCGACTACACCCTGGATGATGAAACCTAGCACCATAGACCCAATGTCGAATGAACTGGTGAAGAGCTGTGGCAGCTGTGGCAGGTGTGACCACTTCCCAAGGGAAATCCTGGCTCGCTGAAAATTCCTTTTTCTCATAAGGAAAAAGTTCATTGGTGAGAGATCCTGAGCTGTTATTATGGTGGCAAAGTTTATGTTAATGGCCATTTGTTTCAGAACCTGGCAGTCATTCCCTGGCTATACTAAGGTCACCTTACCTGAGAGGTAGTCCCTGGGCTAAAGTAATAAAACACCATTTAATAATTCAAATTAATATTATTGGCACTTCACATCACATTGTGGTTGGTTTTGGTTTTCAGACACATATTCATCCTCTCATACACACACACACACACACACACACACTTTTTCTTTTCACATAACTTTCTAATAGGGTGACCAGACATCCCTAAAAATTAAGGACAGTCCCAACATCTAAGCTGTTGTCCCGAATCCTGAATCTGGCCCTAATTGTCCCTAAAGCATGTTTGCTTCAGGTTTGAAATCCATTATCATTTGTTATAGTCTATGTAGTGTAATGTCATATTCATGAGACAACATGTGACCCCGACAGACATATATGGCACCCAGATTCATCCCATTATTATCAACAATCACACACCGGTCTCTCTTTGCATGACTCTTGCATCCTGTTTAACAATGTGTACTAATAAATACATTTTGGCAGAGTGTATGTGAAAACCTCACAGCACGTTAAGGGTATCCTATCATCAAGAAAGCCATCCTCATAAATTGGAAGACTGAAAAGAATTTAAGCTTTTCTGAATATAGTAACCTCCTTTTAGACCATAGAGAATATCTGCCTCTTTGAAAAACCAAATGGCTGAATTCCATTCAACCTGGGACCCAATGATTAACGCTCCAGTCTAGTGTGGGTGGTTGCTGCCTCACTGGACCTTCTGCCAGGTAGGGGTGTGGGACGGGGTCCTTGCTGCCATGGATGTGTCGTGGCTCTCACGATTTGGTGTGGGCTTTGGGTGGGTGGTGCTGGGTGGCAGTGGGCCCATCTGGGGGGTGGACTTGGACTTCCTGTAGACTTCCTCATGGCTGGGGGGGGCACAGGAGTTGGTGGGTGGTGGATCTCAAGTTGGGGTGTTTTTCTTGGGAGAATCCAAGAGAGGCTCTTTGGGTTACAACCCCCTTATCACACCAATGTCTACATCTCAACCCATGTACACCAGTACACATGGGGCTTGTGTATGGGAAGATGATCTTACTGTCTTTGTAGTTAGTATTGTTAATGATGTTGTCAATATGTCTGTCGGTGTTGTTGCAGTTGCCATTGATGATTTTATTGCTGTTGTTATCGTTTATGTAGCTAGTTGTCTGTGTTGTTCTTGTTGTCATTGTGATTGGTTGTGTTTTCTCTCTGTTTTCTCTCCTCTTTCTGTCCCTCTTGTCCCATCCAGCCCCTAACCAATCATAACACAAATAAAAACGATAAAATGAAATAAACAATAGGATGCCTCAGTCTTCTAAAAAAACTGTCCAGGCACCATAAACATCATAATATTTTCCAAATTCAGGGATGCCTGATTTACTGTGATGCTTGGTGTTAAATTGACTGCCACCCGCCAGTGGTACAGGAAGACATCTACAAAGCCACATGTCAGCCACTGCGTCATAATGTCGGTTCACCACTGGATTCAAGGGCCTATTTGATAAAAGAGGGGGAGAACAGCTTGGGGAGAACAGCTCCCACTCCACTATAAACACAGACAGATACAGCACAACAAAAAAGGGCTGAGGCCATAAGAGTCAGGGATGTGGTGATGCTGTGGTGAGCAGGTGGATGATCTGCACCGGACACAGGAGTGTCACTGCTTATTAATTAGACAGAGGTGGCTGAAGATGTCATATGTCTGCATTGAGACAATCATGGCAGCAAGTCACAATCCTTCAAATGAACACACACACACACAGACATATACACACACACACACACACACACACATAGACCGCAGGCTTGGCCACCTTCACTCAGTACATCTCCAGGCAACTGCTGAAGTTTGGTGTAGCATTCTGCAACATAACAACATAAACAACAACAAAAACAACCCCCTGGGACCAATAAACCGGAGGAAACAGATTCATGATCAAATTACCACAGGCCACTTTCAAATGCAATTTGGAAACAAAACAAAAAGAGAGAGAAACTCAGTGGCAGGCTCGAAGCTAATTTCGTCTGTCGTCTTAGCTGCTTCCTTCTTAATCACTTGTTTCTCTTCGGGAAAACACTTCAGCAGCCTTGTGGTGTTTATATCGAACCGTTGCATTGCCACGGCAATTTAGCTGCTATTTGTGGATAATTGGAGATGTATTTCACCTCTTTAATCTAGCACAGACTGCTCATGCTGCCTGACACTTTGCAAGAGGTGCTTCCTGTTGAGAGGAAACAGATATTGGCTGCAGACAGATATCTGAAGACCAAAGTCCCAAAGACATTAATAAAACAAAAAAAAAAAACAAAAAAAAAAAAAAAAAATGGAAGAATTATGGAGACTGGTACTGACAAATTTATCAAATGAAATACCTCTGTCAGTAGCTGTTTTGACATTTGAATACAAGCTAACTTTCTTATGTGAGTCAAAGCAGTACTCAAATGGCTCGGTAAAACTAGGTTTAAATGTGTACAGCACAGATCAGTCCTGTACATATTCTATAGTGTTTGTTACAGTTAAGTTATAATAAATGTAAAATTTTGGCTTTTACTGCTGCACTGCAGGGTTTGTAGGATGGTAAATCAGAGCAACATTTTATACAGACATTTTATACAGACAGCCAATCATGAAGTCACACTGGCAGTGCACAGTTGAGGTTCAACATCAGATAGAAACTTTGTTTACAGTTGACACATGTATGGGCAGGTCACTTTTTTTATTATTATCATTTTTATTGCCTCACTAGATCCAATTATTTCTTATCTTTATTCCTTAGAGGGTCATGGAGGGTGGGAGTCAATCCCTGTCAATGGTCAGCAGAGGAAGGTCGTCA
The DNA here is from genome assembly GCA_016801845.1 of Polydactylus sextarius. Classification (NCBI taxonomy): domain Eukaryota; kingdom Metazoa; phylum Chordata; class Actinopteri; family Polynemidae; genus Polydactylus; species Polydactylus sextarius. The sequence goes on from CM028931.1 coordinate 6,979,582, forward strand.
GTCTATCAGAGTGCTGACATCAAGACAACCATCCATACTCACATTCCGACTAAAGGACAATTTAGAGTCACCAATTAACCCGTATAACCTGCATGTGTTTGGAAACTGGAGTACCCAGAGAATATCTACATGGACACAAGGAGAACATTCAGACTCCACAGAGGAAGACTCAGGTTCCATCCCAAAACATTTTTGTTGTGATTAGCGTAGTCTTGTTATATTAAAATAACTTTTGTTATGAAGATGGCTACTGAGTCATGTGACCTAGAAGGACTTAGCCAGGAAGACTAGCTCCTGAGCCACAGATCTCAAAGTACAAGTCCACTATAGCTGGGCTCTGATGGCTTTTCATTTTCTTTCTATTAGCAAAGAATTTTGTCATGAACACTGGGACTCAGTGCAGTGTAAAGGGGTTTATTACAAAGCTGAGACAATGTGGACTTAGTTCATCTCAAGTTTGCTGTCCAGGAAAGGGACTAGAGCTTGGCAGGCTGAACGGGTGGGATCTGAAGTGGCAGAACTGCCAGAGCATCAGTCATTTTTACATTTATTTTGAAGACCTTTACTTACAGAAATCCAACATTTCAACAGTGAACAAGCACTTGGTGATAGTGGAGAGGAAAAACTCTTTTTTAACTGGAAGAAATCTCCAGCAGAACCAGGCTCAGAGTGGACAGTCATCTGCCTTGACAGGTTGGGTAAAACGAAAAGGAGAAAAGAGAAAGAGAAGAGACAGAGCCATGGGGGGTGGGTCCATGACCCACCTGAACCATCCTTAACTATAAGCTGTATCTATAGCAGAGTAATGACAATTCTTCTTTTTAAAGAAATAATATAGCTAATGTAGGCAGTTAAATATTCTGCTTATGTTAAAGCTTATATGTAATACTGTGGGAAATAATCCATCCCATATAAAGTCAGATTTAAATGGCTTTTTTACACTGTAGTGAACAATAAGTCTGATTCACCATTTCTAGTCTCTATGCTAAGCTAAGAAAGGCAGAGGCTTGTGACTATAGATTCTTATTTACCATACAAGCATGAGAGTGGTTTCAATTTTCTTCTCCAGTCTGCACTATTTGTCATTCTAATAAAGAGCTAAACTGGTCTAATTGTTTTGTTTATTTTCTTAATTACATTCATGAGCTTATCTGAAAGGATTCAGATTTGATAATCAGACTGCTCTGGACTGAATGATATTAACATTTATTGCCCAAATAAAACCTCAAAGTCTTTATGAATATTTAAAGACACTTTCAGGAGTAATGACTGAATATCTGTTGTCCTGTGGTTTCTGATGGATTAAGTGTTTGTATGATAGCAGGTTGATGATGATTTGTTCTGTCAGATGAGCAGGTGTGTTCCACTGCAGGGGTGTGTTTGATTCTGACATCAACAGTCTGACTGTGACTCACCTACATGAAGAAAAGACACATAGGTGTCAGCATTGTTGCAAGCCAAGACCGGAATCCCTACTTTTCAGTAGCGCTCTGCTGGGAGCGTTTGATTTCAAAGGTTCCCTTTTGTCTGATATAATTAAAGGGAGAAGGTCCATTTAGCACATATTAGTGGGATTAAGCCTTTCATTAGACCTTCCATTAGGCATTGTGCTGCTGAGCCAAAAATAATATTGCAGATGTTAGTAACTGTTAGTAATGATTCCCATTTTGTCATTGAGCATACAGCACACTATGCACGCCATAAAATTTGACTTCTGCATTTAACCCATTACACACATGAACAGGGGGCATGCTATTGTGACAAATTGCCAGAAAGCAGCGGTTTTCAAACTTTTTCAATCATTCCCCACTCAGCATACAGAAATATTTTCACGCCCTATGTCAACAAAGTGCCCTGTGTTGATTCCATGGCAACCCACCACACATTGGTCATTGTAAAAAACTGTAAGTCTCACAAGCAAGTATCTCATATCAAATATATAAGTTTTGACAACCCGCTAAGGCTCCAGCAGCAATGCATGAGGTTTGCAAGTGTAACCCAAGTGAATTTTTTTTTGTTCTGCCGTGAAAAATAAATGAAAATTATACTTTTTCCTGTCATTCCTAGTGGGGTGCACCACACACTTTGAGAATCACTGCCCTAAGGGGACAAGAAAGTTTACCTTGACTATGACCTGGAACAAGATGAAGAAAAAAAGAATGAATAAAAAAGATTTTTTTTTGCCAAAGGTTATTGTGTGGTTTAATATTAATGTAATGTATTCTGTACTTGGGTACTGTACTTGGCCTCCGCAGCACAGACACACTGGCAGTGACTCTCAGCTACAATGTGAAGGTTTTTATATCCACATCAGATGTGTTGTTTTAGGATGTGAAGCACAGATTTTAAGTTAGTTATTTAACATTGTTAGTTATTTAACATTGGACCAGTAAGGATGCATTTATCTAAAGGGGTTTTACAGTTTGCACTACACACAACACCCTCATTTTTGATACTCTCAGTCACAAGAAAGGAAAGAGCTGGAAAGAGAGAGAAAGAAAACAGAGGTGGATTCAAACAAGTTGCCATATTTGATTTGGTGTCAGATACTGTAGGGTCAATGGTGGTCTGAGGTTCAAACCACACTTGTATTTATTCACATTAAAGTCACTGCCTCACTGACTCCTTCCATCTCTTTCTAACTGAGACATTGTAAGATGCTAAATAACAACTCACATCAGCACCCATGTGTTACTTTACTTGACTGAATCTTCTCCCTTTGTAGGTACATGGCCATCATTCACCCTCTGCAGCAGCGTATGTCATCTACAGAGACCAAGGTGGTAGTGGGAGTGATCTGGGTGCTGGCTCTGCTCCTGGCCTTCCCTCAATACTACTACTCTAACACAGACCAGCTCCCTGGGCGGGTGGTGTGCTACATTGACTGGCCTGAATACACCGTGTGTGACTTCAAAAAGATGTGAGTGTCTCTGGGGAGGAGCCATTCCAGTGTTCAACTGGTGCTGTTAATTAGCTTTGAACTGAAATCAGATGATGCAGAATGCTGCTGGTGCTTGGTGTAAATGAGAGAGCACAGCAATGGAGCATGAATCTTTGAACAAAATGAATGAATGTCACAGGGGATTTGTTTTTCTCATTTGAAAGACCAGTGTTGGACAGAGGAATGGTTACATTTGACTGTGGTATTACTCCAGCATTTATTCTCCATCTTTAGTTTTACCACTATAGCCACTGAGATGAAGAAACTGTGTGCTTTTAAGAACCTGTTTACAAAACAATTAACAGAGCAAGTATATCTACCCAAAAACAAATATGTATAAATATAAACACTATTTATTATCAGCCTCTCTTGACCCAATCATTTCCTAATGGTCGTTCAGTCCTGGTGTGTTCAGTCTATTGTGCATTGCTGCTCATCAGATCAAAGCTGAAAGCAGTGATTTTTACTTAGTTCAGCCCTTCCCCCTTCTAGGATGTTGTAAAGTCTGTCAACCCAACCTCCCATGTAACACCACAGCATAGGCTTTTTATCTACATAAAAGTCTAATGAGTCTAATGTGAACAGAGTGCGGCTTGCTTACCAGGCTTTAGCTGTATGTCCACGTAGTGGACATACAGTGTGTGCACAGGATTAACCAATGTTTATCTGCACTATTGAGTTCAACTTCTGTGAAAGCCACTGTCCCACTTTGTGATTCTGCCTTGACACTACAAATGAACATACCTGCTCAATCGTCACAAATTTTATTTTTAAATCATCATAATTTTATGTCATTATTTTTTGAATAGCAGCTCAGAGATGTTTAGAGAGTTCAGCCTCATTTCTGTGTAGAATGTACATGTCTAATTTATCATCATATTTTAAAGAATTTTGCAATTATTTTCAAATGTAAAAAATACAATCGGGGGTGGGGGGGACTGGAGCCTATCCTGGCTGCTTATGGGCAAAGGCAGGGTACACAGGGCCACATATAGACAAACAACACATATAGACAAACAACCATTCGCACTCACATACCTAGGGGCAATTTAGCATGCTCAGTTCACCTATCCCCAATGGTGCATGTTTTTGGCCCTGCGCCTGGCCCTGGAGTCGAACCCAGGACCTTCTTGCTGTGAGGTAACAGTGCTAACCCCTGTGCCGCTGTGCTGCCCCTGTTGGATAAATCTAGCGCTATAAAAATAAAACTGAATTGAATTGAATTGAACAACCACCAAGAATGATTTTCAGACACCATGTAACTGCAGTCAGTGAACTTTGTCACACTCAGCCTTGCTCTAGATATCAGCTTTCCATGGATGGTTAAAATAGAACCAAGAGTGTTTCATATCATACCAGTTAGTAAACTCTAATGTAAAAACATTTACCATTAACATTAACCTTTTAACACCCTTGCTCTGTAAGGCAAAGAAAAGTCAGGGACGTGTTAATCTTGTATGTGTACACATGTAAACTCCTCTGTATTGGACATGTTTCTCAGGCTGCTATAGCGATATGAATAAATGCTCATGTCTACAGGTAATTTATTCATGCTTTATACCACCTCAGTAAGCTTCAATTTTCTCCATTTGTCTTTTTGTAATCCCACGGGCAATGGCCAATACACACAAACAGAAACGTGCACACAATATTAATGCAGCCACCACAGAAAACAGCCCTGCAATGATACACAACACACATTTGCAGGCACTCACACAGATACGCAGCAACCCAGCTCTGATCACAGTCCTGCTAATGTAAACCTCTAAGTGTTCACTCTGCTGCTGCCGCTGTCACAGCTCTCCATGGAAATACAGTTTGTTAAGAACTGTGCAGCAGCAATTTCATGTTCATGATGGAATGCCAGTTACACATATTACTTTTTTAATGAAACTAATCAGTAACACAGGAGCTGAGTGGGGAGGAGCTGAGTGAGGATGCAACAGTCTTCAGCTCATCTGCTAAAGCTAAAAATTACATTTGATTATGGCTGACCCTGGGTGAGGTCCCACATGCCTCTATTTGTAGATGATATACCATCACCACCATCACTGTCTGATGGCCCAGCTGCTATTTTCCCACAGCCAGTAGGAATTAAAGGAATTATTATTTATATAGCGCCAAATCATAAAAACATCAAGGCACTTTACATAGAAAAGCACAACATTTCCACAATGAGCAAGCGCTTGGCAATAATATAGAGGAAAATCTCCCTTTTAACAGGAAGAAACCTCCAGCAGAACCAGGATCAGACTGGACAGTTATCTGTTGGGGTGAAATGAAAACAGAGAAAAAAGAAAGAGAAGGGAAAGGGAGGGGAGGAGGATGGGGGAGAGGGGGAGAGAAAAAACAGGGCAAAAAACAGGGCAAATAATTTTTAAAGCAAAATCATTACCATTACAACAATAATAAGAATAACAATAACAATAAGAAAAATCATGTTGTCATTAATAGCATAAAATCTGGATCCAACTGCTCTGGAGTCAAAGCTACCTAAAAAAGAGAAATGGGTGGGGAAGTGATATGATAAGTAGTTACGGTGATATTAAAGTGGCTTTTGACATGGCCTGGTTGAGAAGCCTTATGCTATTAGGATAAAAGCTCCTCCTCAGTCTTTCAGTCTGTGACCTCAGGCTGTGGAACTGTTTGCCAGAGTTCAGAACAACTGTGGCCTTCAGCCTGAAGCTGGTCATCAGACAGTGCCCAACCTTCACTGGTTGTTTCAACCCTTAACCGCTATACCCTCCAGTTGGCAGCTCAGCAGTGGTGGCCAGGTCACTGTCCATCAGCTCCAGGCCTCCAGCCCCCCTCCACCCTTTTATACCAAAGCCAATAAGAGGTTCTCTCTGCTGCCTCTCCAATTCTGCACACAGCCCCACCACACCTCCACCAGAAATAGACATGCTTGCCATCCTTTCTCTCTACACTCCATGACAAGGTCTTGGTAATTTAGACTCTTCCTCTCATGGGCCTCATCACAGCCTTCTTCCCATAGGACGGTCAGTCCCACAAGGATATTTTTCTTTGCCAGCTCTAACCAGATGACTGTCTCAATGTGGTCTGGACAATGGGAGGGAAAGTCAGCTTCCTACCCAGGTCAGCTTTCATCTCCCATTCTTATGCCCCCTGAAGGATGTTGGGTCTGGTTTTCCTTGCATAAGATGACTTCTTTTCTGCCCTGATGAACTGCAACGGTGGTGCTTGTGGTTTGAAGCTAAAGCCTGAGACAACACAGCTCCCACAATCTTGGTAATATACAAATTCCACCACTCTTAGGTGGAGATTCTCTACAGGGAGCCCGCACAGTGTCTGGATTCAGGCCAGAAACAGGAGCTCAAAGTAGAGCTGTTCACATTGAGGTTTCACATCGATAGGAGCCCATTGAAGTGGTTCATCTGATTAGGAAGCCTTCTGTGTGCCTCTTGTTGGAGGTTTGTCAGGCATAGCCAACTGTAGACTTTGCAGTAGATCCAGAACACACTAAAGAGGTTATAAAACTCAACTCATCTAAAGTGGAATGCCTCTGGATGATGCTTCCTCCAATTCCAAATATACACAAGTAATTATATGAAGAATTAATCTAAAAATCTATTCATATTATTAGTTAACAGAAAACATTGCTGAGCTTGAAAATCATGGCTTGAGCTGCATCAACACAGTGGTAGATCCAGATAATGCACAATGTAGGAGGTGTTAATGACACAGCCATTATGTGTGAGACCTGGGGTTTTCATTGACTATAACATCTAACCTTTCACACAAGCTTTCTACCCTGACATTTGACCTTTAATCTAAAGTAAAACACGCATGACATTCTGGTCATAACTCTGATTGGCAGGCAAAACCAAAAGAGCAGCTGCACTTCCTCCCAATGCACATATTCATTAATTATGTATACTGATACAATCACACATGTTTTAAATAGGCAAGTACATGCACTGTTTGATTATGCACATAAACGTGCATTACCTCCATGTAACTGGCACTTTAATGACACTACTGTAGAACAGATGTTAATACATTCAATTCATTTTATGATAGGGTGCAAAATTGAGGTAGAACTCAGGCAGCTCTGTGTGTTGCCATGTGATAAATATTAACTTAGAATGTTTGCATTTGTATGCATATTCACACAAACAGGGCTAGCCATGGGAAGACTCAGAACCCTCCTCTGGGAGACATCCTTGAATCCTTTAGGGGAGTCCAGGTGCATTATTAGTTATTATTTATTATTATTTTACAACATGTGCTGAATGGTCTTCACTGCCCCTTAGATCACTGTCAAAAGTGAAGATTTACATCCATAGGTATTTTAATTTACATATAAATTATCAAATAAAAATAAAAATTTAAAAGGCCACAAGTAAGCCCCTTCAAAAGGGCACTTTGGACATTAAAGGGCAAAGAGGCAGGGGCTCAAGCTCCTAAAGCTTGCTGCATGTACCTGCACTGCAACACTGACTCTGAAAAACACATCACTGCTGTCAGGTTATTCACTCATTTTAGACCCACACCAAATATGAATCCTGTCTTGTCTGTGACTGTATGTTTTTCATGTTTGACAAACTGGTCAACACTAAGCAAAATCTCAGCTTGGACTTATTTTGTCCTATTCTGATTTCATTTATTCTAACTATTTCACAGCAGAAATTACAATAGTATAGTTGCCTAAGATTCAACTATGTTGGATACAATCAATGACCTGGACTTTAAAACCCTAAACAAACCTTAATCCCAAAGAAATAAAATCTGTGAAATCAATTAACTGAATTTAAAGAATGATGGAAAATCATACAGGATCTGTATATGATTTGCAGAAATTTAAAAGAAGACATTGACTGGCTACCCTCATTTCCACCTGGATGTAAACTGCTTCTAATACTAAATACTAAATACTAAAGTATCTAATACTAAAGTATCTAAAATATAATTATGTGCTGTCATGAATGTCCTTGAAAATTATCAGTTTTATCTGAAAATTAATCCAAGAACAATGGAGAGCCAGTGAAGTAAGTTAAAAGAAGGGTGATTTGGTTGTTATCCTATTAAAATCTGGAATAATTTGTAATAACATTCAAACATTTTTGATTGAGACATGAAAAAGATGACAGTTGTCTAGGAATAACGGAATAAAAAGTCTGCACAATTAGGTGCACAATAACACGTAGCTACATAGAATGCATTTATGTAGTGCTTTTCTAGTCCTCTAGTGCTTTGAGCAACAGAGATACATTTTACATTATATGCTGTTTTGTTAATCACATTCACATGCTAACAGAACAAGATTTTGGGATTCAGCATCTAGTAAGTAAAAACAAAAAAGCATTACTAATTTTGATAACTTTAATAACTTTGCATAACACATAACAGTATGAAACTTTAATTTTCTACTGTTCTGGCTCAGTATATATCTTTGGCTATAGAAATGTGATTTCTTCTGTAATTTTTGAGCTTTTTGGAGCTTGATAAAAGTGATTACATTTGTCATTGACAATTGTAATCACTGTAATCACAGCACACAACAGAACTTGACCTCTGCATTTAACCCATGCAAGGGGCAGCTGAACAGTGCCTGGGGAGTGTGTGTGGGTACCTTGCTCAAGGGCACCTCAGTGGGACCTTAGCTGTTGGTAGATTTAAATCTGTGACCTTCCAGACCCAGACCCAAGTCCACATCCTTAGCCACCAGGCCACCACCACCACTTTTATTTGGCTTCATAGATAAGTACAACTGGGTATCATCTGCATCATAACAATTTTCTTGCCTCACAGCAAGAAGGTCCTGGGTTCGATTTCTGGGTCGGGCGCAGGGTCTTTCTGTGTGGAGTTTGCATGTTCTCCCCGTGTCAGTGTAGGTTTCCTCTGGGAGCTCCGGTTTCCTCCCACCACCAAAAACATGCAATATTGGGGATAGGTGAATTGAGCATACTATATTGTACGTAGGTGTGGATATGAGTGCTGCGACATTTGGATGGTAAGGTCAGAATTTGGTGTCAACAACTTGAAAGCATGGATACATCCTGCCTTGTATCAACGGTTCAGGCTGGTGGTGGTGGTGTAATGGTGTGGGGGGATATTTTCTTGGCACTCTTTAGGCCCCTTTAGAAACAATTGAGCATCGTGGCAACGCCACAGCCTACCTGAGTATTGTTGCTGACCATGTCCATCCCTTTATAACCACAGTGTACCCATCTTCTGATGGCTACTTCCAGCAGGATAACACGCCATGTCATAAAGCTCGAATCATCTCAGACTGGTTTCTTGAACCAGATTGGACAATGAGTTCACTGTACTCAAATGGCCTCCACACTCACCAGATCTCAATCCAATAGAGCACCTATGGGATGTGGTGGAATGGGAGATTCGCATCATGGATGTGCAGCCAACAAATCTTGAAAGCATGGATACATCCAACTGCATGATGCTATCATGTCAATATGGACCAAACTCTCTGAGGAATGTTTCCAGTACCTTGTTGAATCTATGCCACGAAGGATTAGAGCAGTTCTAAAGGCAAAGGGGGTTCAACCTGGTACTAGCAAGGTGTACCTAATAAAGTGGCCAGTGAGTGTATATGTATGTGTGTGTGTGTGTGTATATATATATATATACACACAAAGTCAAGTTCATACAAAGTCACAAGTCCATACAGTTAAAGCACAACTTGAGAACTACGAGCCTGCCACATACATTGACAAGAAGATTTACCGAAGGGTTTTCCTCCAAACTCATTACTCCTCTGGACATGTATGTGCATACAAATCACATTTCTGCCACTAAGTAGATCACAGCAGTCTCCTTTGTCTCTGAATTGATTTTTGTCAGCCTGCTGGCAAATGCTGTCTGTTGCCTGTGTGACTGGCTGCTTAGTTTCAGTGTGACAGAATGCCTAACTGAAAAAAAAAAAAAAAAAAATACACGCTGTGAGTTGAAAAAAAAGCCTCAATTGTTTAAATAGTAAATTCACCGGTGTTAGCAACCGTCTGCTTAAACCATCCATTTAGATTTCTCCCCGTTATGTACATCACAGACAAAGATATTTTAATGACACCCACCTCCACCCTCCATTGTAATGGAATATCCTCACCTATTCCCAATGCATACTTTACGTCAGTATGGTTGTTAAAGCATATAGATGTATTACACTAGATGTCGCCTTCAGCCCCTGAGCATGTGTCAGTACCGCCACCATATTGGAACGGGGATCCAGGTCAAAAGCAGTCATTCAGCCGCACAGTAAAAGAGTTTGATGCGAGAAGACATTGTTCTATATTGAGCCCCTCTGATGACTTTGGATTAAATAAATAATAAGACGTGAACACAAGATAATTATTATTATAATGAGATTATTATAATAATTAAGTCATTTCCATGCAGATATTGTTAATTCTTAACATGGACAAGTTTGAATTGATCTCACTTTATTTTAATATAGGGATGAGTTTCAATGCATACTTTAGTCATTCTCGGTTAGGCATGAAGTAATTCTTAGCACACTTCTTCTTAGACACTTAAATCATCTGCTCAAATGGGCTTGAACACAAGTAATATGCTAATGTCAGGGAATTTCTTCACATGACATTCAGAGCACTGGGAAGAAATCACATTGCGTCAACACTTTGGGCCTTCGCTTTTTAATTAATCGGTCAGGTTTTCCTGGTCCGCACCAGTTGTAAGACAGCTGCTGAGTGCCAGCCGAGGCGGCCCCGTGCGAATAGTGGCTCTGACAGGCACCATAGCTGGGGAGATTCACGAGAAGGTCCCAGCGCGCGTCCACCAGAGACCTGCCCATCAGCAGGTCTCCAGCGGCAGTTCTCCGGCAGTGGAGAGAGGAGGACAACATAGCGGTTGCTCAACCAGCCGCAGCACGAGCCCAACCCCGCCTCGCACCTCAGCCCGACTGACCCAGCCCTTAAGGCTGAATTATGCTTCTCGGACTGCATCATCACTCAGTGGGATCGACGCAGTCGTGAATCTGCTCAGAGTTCTCCGTCGGCTGCGGGTGTCGTAAAGTAATTCACCACCAGAACTGGCAAAGTGAGATTTCAGAAGTGAGGTAACTCTAGCGGACCATTCAGAACTATTTGGTCTCCGTGAGCTCTCCGTCGTTTCGACGGATAGTTAAAAAGTTAGGGAGGTGCATGTAAGGTGAGAGTCAATGACGCAATGACGCAGAGCCCTCTGCATTGTTCCATATCGACGGATATGGATGAGCATAGATCAGGCTTTAGGGCCAATCCTTAGCCCCAAGTTACAGATCTGATTTGCTGTCCCTTATCTACCTTGTTCTTCTAAGAATAAAAAACAACAGCATCACTCTAAAATGGACAGCTGTATATAGAATAAATATGTAGTGGGAGTGTATTTTAAGTTTATTTCGAATGGAAGGATGCAAACAAAAAACGCTTCTCTATCATTTTACTCGTGGCTCAGTCATAGATACATGTCTGACATTTGTAACGAATAAAGACAATAAAAATTGCTTCTCAAATTTGCCAGTGTGTGGTAATTTAATTCTGGTCCCAACTGACATTAATTCATTTAAAAGGAGCGCTACTACGTCACAAGATGGCGGCTCTGTTGATGGATTTGTTCCCATAAACAGGGGTATTCAACGCGACATCTAGTGTAATATATCTATGGTTAAAGCAACGCTAGAACGGAGTGCTGAGTGGAGAGTTTAGAACTCCAACGTTAGTTTGAGAACACAACAAACAACATGGCAACTGTGAAGGAGATCACAGCGCACATTCTAAGAAAGTGACAAGGAGGCAGCGCTGTAGAAGGCATGGTTTGTGCAGCCGTTAAATATGCAAGACTGCCCCAACGGTTTACGGTGGTATTACTCAGTTTGCTGTGTACTGCTAGGATAAGTAAGCGCCCTGAAAACAGACCAAATTACGCACGTATTTATGTCCTCCTTAAGGGCCCTCTTTAAGGGCCCTCTCTAAGGGCCTTAAGAGGGTCAGTATTAAGGGTTTCTTCCAGGCTCGGACCCAATAAGCAGAATACAAATGCTGACGAGTTCAGGGTGCAGAAAAGGCAATTTATTTCCAGAAGAGGGCAACAAAAAACACTGCTGACAGCAAGGATGCTGGAGAATGCAGGAAGACACGGGGAACAAAAACGATGCCAATGGCAGAGATGCTGGGAAATCCAAGAGAAACAGGGAATAAAAATTGCTGCCAATGGCAGGGGACCGGCTCTTGATGGCGAGGTGAACTGTAGAGAACAAAAGACACAAGGGATGAGTTCACTAGAAAAGATACACAGAGGTAGGTTGGCACAAGCGTTAGTCTCAACACGTGAGGGCACAAACCGACTGTGAGGAAATACTCGTTGTAGTGCAGTTCTCTCCGCCCTTATGTAGCTGCGGTGATGATGATTGGCTAGAGCTGCGTGATGTGTCTGCCAGTACCCTGCCCAGGTGAAGCTAATCATCAGGACAGTAGGCACAGGGGGAGAGAAAAAAAAGGCAGAGAGAACAACCATGCGACAGAACCATAACAGTCAGTTTAAAATGATCTTTGGTGCTGGTGCATGCAGTGGTGCGTGCAGTTTTGGAATGGTTTGTAGGCAGTAGCTCATTTGCAGGTAGGAACAAAGAAACCAAAGTGGACCAAAGTGGTACAGAGGCAGGCAAAATCTGAGAGGTATTTTCAATAAAATACTTTGGAGACATGTTCAGTGGAGCACATAGAGCTATGTTAACTTGTTGTATGGTACCCTTAAATGTTTGCAAAGCTTTTTCCATCCAGTGACTACCATTACAAGACTGTTCCTGCTTTGAAATCTCTTTAAAATCATTTTGTTCAAACTGCATAGACATGACCCATTTTCTCTGTGTCCCCAGTTAGATGTGACATCACATAAATTGTGATGTCTCTCTCACCCTGCCATCAGGGTTGTTGCACCTGTGAAGGCCAGGTCACACTGATTTGGGTGTTCCATACAAAAGCATTACATCACATGACAGCCTAGTAGCTGTACCTAGGACAGAGATGTTCTGAGTCTACATGATTTTACTACTGTTGTTAGATGAGTGATGTTTTTCTAATTTAACGGTGTTGTATGCTGGAGTTTGAATTTTCCTGAGGAAAATAATGAGGGAAATCTTTTCCTGCTCTTTCAGTTTCTTTGTATTTCTTTGTATTTTTTAAAATTTCCATGCCAATGCCAATTTCCATCTATGCTTCTTGCTGTCATCTGTCATTGACCAATATTATGTCCAGCTGTTTAACTATCACCAGTTTGTGGGTCTGGATCTGGAAGTCCCACAGGATCTTGGCTTGGTCATTCTTTACCACCGTAGGAGGCATCTTTGACTTTGACCTTGGGACTTCCAACACATACTCTAAATGTTGTAGCAGATCCTGGTGGTGTGGATTAGTTAGTTGATTTCATATTTATTCCCTCGAATACTGGTTGATATCATCCCCATAGATGAGGCAGCAGCAAGGATTAACTCTGTTGAGGCAGGCCAGTTATAATTAGAATCAGAATCAGAATCAGCTTTAATGGCCAAGTATGTGAACACATACAAGGAATTTGGCTACGGTTCTATTCCTTCGCTCCATTATAGTTTAAACATACAACATATAAAAACACAGAAAAACTGTTCTTGTGTCTTGCTGTTTTGGCATACAGTGATCTGTATTGCCTAACGGAGGGAGAAGTTCAAACAGGTTGTGACCGGGGTGTGATGGGTCTGCAGAGATGTTTCCTGCCCGTTTCCTGATCCTAGATGTATATAAGTCCTGGATGGTGGGCAGATCAACACCAATGATTTTCTCTGCAGTCCTAATTGTCCGTTTCAGTCTATTCCTGTCCTGTTTGGTGGCAAAACCAAACTAGACAATGATGGATGTGCAGAGAACAGACTGGATTATTGCGGTGTAGAACTGGATCAGCAGCTCCTGTGGCAGGTTGAACTGCTGACGCAGGAAGTACATCCTCTGCTGGGCTTTTGTGATTATGGAGTCTATGTTGGGTGTCCACTTTAGGTTCTGGGAGATGATGGATCCCAGAAACCTGAAGGTTTCTACCGTGGTCACAATTAATTACTGGATTTGGATGAATAAGCTCAGAAGAGGAGGCTGATTACAAGCACTGTTTAAAAGAAAAAGTTAAGATATAATAAATAAATATAATGAAATATAACATATTAAACAATGTGCTGCAATAATAAATATGATGCTGCAAATGCTTCTTACACAAGCCTCAGCTTTCCCTATAGTTGGGGATTAATCTTTAAAGTGTACCAAATAGTTAGACTCCTGGCAGACAGACAAGTGCCTGTCTCATCAGTTCTGACTGCATCTCCTGTGAGATTTCTTGAGGTTAAAGCCTAAACCTACAGCTCTGATATCAATCATGCATGTCATATCCTGTCATATAATACCATTTGCACAATATTTACCCAGGGTACCACACACACACACACACACACACACACACAGATTAACAAGTGTATTACTGCACACATACTTTAAATGGAGTTAAGAAGATCAACCACTGTGTCTGTGACATATCAGCAAATAATTGGTGAGATACTGAAGCTGTCATATTTAATTATCTCATAAAGGGATAAAATGCCATATGGCAGTTATCAGCACAAATGTCTGCTTGCTGCCCTGACACACACACATACTTATTTATTAACTCTTGCTTCTTTTTCCATTGCAAACACACCAATGATGAGTGAATGCGACCGCACAACAGCTGATAGACGTAATCATTTCACACCTCAGCCGTTGTCTGTTACTCGTGTCTGGTGACACTGTCAGATAATATTGTCACTATTGGAGGTACAATTATGAAAATTGATTTTATATATATATATATATATATATATATATATATATATATATATATATATATATATATAAAAGAAAAGGTGCAAATCTCCAGAGATCAGGGGGAAGGCATTAATGAAAAACATTACTTCACTTACTAAATTTGAATATTTTAACAAAAGTTTAATTATTTATAATTATTCATAGTGGCCATGTTTTTGTGATTCCACTACCCTCATTGTGATAAGGTATGGAGTTTCTGGTATACAGGACATTTGACATCAGTTTACTGGAGAACTGATTAATTTTGTCATTTAAATCCCCCTGTACTCCTGAAGCCAACATACACCAGTGTTTACTGGGGTTGTTGAGGAGGAATCACTTGTTTTTCCCTAAATGTATTTGATTTATATGATTTATGTGTTGTTTATCTTGTAGGTACTATGTGTGTGTGGCCGTCCTGATCTATTTTCTCCCTCTGCTGGTTATGGGTTGTGCGTATCTGGTGGTGGGCCTGACCCTGTGGGCCAGTGAGATCCCTGGAGACTCATCTGACCGCTACAAGGAGCAGCTGACGGCCAAACGCAAGGTAACATGCTCTTTGGCTTAAAGGCCACAGCCTTAGAATGTTCCAGTCAGACTGATCCCACCTTTTCACAGATAATGTTGTGCACTTGCTGCAATTCTCATGGCTGTGAATTTCTAGTGGATATGCTGCTGGAGGATTAGACTGCTAAGGGAACTCCCATAGTACACTGTGTGCTTCCTCTCTCGGTCACTCCTCTCTCATTTTTCATGCATTTATATTAACTCCACTCAACTTTTTACTGAAGGATCCAAATCTATCACACCATCACTAAATTGTCATCATTATTTATTTTTTTTAGTTATTTTTTATTATTATCATCATCCATTTCTCTATACCACTTATGCTGTTGAGGGTCATGAGGGGTGTTGAATGCAACCCAGCTAACTGTGAGCAAGGGTGCAGTGGATATTCCAACACATATATACAACCGCTCCAACCACACTTTAGTTATATAGAGTCCTAACTTGCTAAGTTAAGCTAACTTGCATGTGTTTGGACTGTGGAAGGAAACTGGAGTTTGTGAGAAACTGGTGTGTGTTGTGTGTGTGTGTGTGTGTGTGTGTGTGTGTGTGTGTGTGTGTGTGTGTGTGTGTGGAAACTGGAGTTTGTGAGAAACTGGTGTGTGTTGTGTGTGCGTGTGTGTGAGTGTGAGAGTGTGTGAGTGTAGTGTGAGAGAGAGAGAGCTATGCAAATAAAATGGAATTGAGTTGAATGGATTTTTCCCCTGGAAATGGAATAACCATCAAAGCAAGATGAATCTAAATCCTGTCTGCTTTACTGTTGTTTTTCCCACCAGTCTGTTTTTTCTTCATAAGTCTATTCTTTCTTTCTTACTACACTCAGCTTTCCCCCTTTCAGCTCCTTTCAGTCATCCTTTATGGCCCATGCTTGTCAGGTGTGTTCACAGCTTCAGTGTTACAGTTCCTTAGGGAATATTCTTTTAATGAAGACACCTGCAGAGACTTGTCTTTCTGACATGAGAACGTAAAAAGAGATGTCTGTGAAACCTGACTGACATGATTACTGAGGTGTCGGAACTGATGAGATCAGGCTCTGGAGGTCAGTCTCTGAGAACGGATTATTTATTTGATTTATTTATTTATATGATCATTTGCAGCCTTGACTCTGTTGAAGCTGCATTTTCCCCTGTATTACTTCAAAAATTAATTATCCTGCAATTGAATTATCTCTTCATGCACATTATTTTTCAGTTCATTGTCAGCGAGGACTGTGTGTTACTGACAGCAGTAATGACAGCTCTCTGTACATTAGAGTTTAAATTTGACAGAAGTTCAAAGCCACTAAGTTTCTGGAGGGACACATTTGTTGCCATTTGTTTGATTAATAGAACTTGTTACAGGAAAGAGAAGGCAGATGTTGAATCCTCAGGGTGGACATTCAACACATTATACATTATAATGAGGTATATGTTACACTGTTTAGAAGAGGTCCACTGTACTTAGGTGTGTGGCATCTGTAACATCTCTCCCAAACAAAAAAGAAAGAAAAACCTCTGACCCTTTAGCTTTTATGGTGCAATCACAACTCATCTGATTCCGAATGAAGCAGAGAACCACAACAGTAAAGATGGCGCTTTCATGTGTCCAACAGGTGGTGAAGATGATGATCGTGGTGGTCTGTACATTTGCCATCTGCTGGTTGCCCTACCACGTTTACTTCCTGCTGCATCAGTTCTTCCCTGACATGTTTGAGGAGAGGTTTATCCAGCAGTTCTACCTGGCCATCATGTGGCTAGCCATGAGCTCCACCATGTACAACCCCATCATCTACTGCTGCCTCAATGACAGGTCAGTCAGCCCAGCCACCCCTCCAAACACACACACACACACACACACACACGTCCTCCACAGCAATGCTTGTATCTTTGCTAGACACCAGGTGATGGCACAGCAATTGGGCACACAAGCTACGCACAGAATTAAAATCAAACATCTGGTTAACTGTCAAAATAAAATACACCATGTTCACAGCGGATCATATTTACCTGCACTACACCTTGAAAATGTCATAATGGGTGAAGGCAGGCCTGAAGTCAAAGTGTTCAGACATCATAGCCGGTGGGTATTGACTGAAAGCGGAGCATTAATCAAACACACAACACAGCCATTCCTCAACTGACACTCATCCAGTGGAAATCTGGGGCCAGTTGTCTGTGTCGTTCTTGGAATGTAATTTCTTCTTAATCATGTCTAACTTTGAACATATGCACAGTGAGTCACCAACCAGTGTGAGCTTCAGTTCAATTTGATCAAACATAAAACCAATTTCAGCAGTGCCTTAAGGAAGGTACCTTCTACGTTCACAGTCATACAGCAATCATACACAGTTATGTTAAAAGAAACTTTTATCAATGTGCTTCAAAGGCTTTGTATATTGTATGAGTCTACACTGTCAGTGATGTAAACCACAGCTTGACCGCTAATTAAACTCTACCATGGAGCCCAGACTGAGCTGGTTTGCCATGTGTTTTCAGGTTATTTCTGGTCCATCCTCATGAACTGAATTATCTTGTCTTTTATTTTACTTTAACTCTTGCAATATGGAACGCCTACTGAATTTTTCTTACGTAGACTTAAAAGAATTGCAGTTTTTCTCAGTCGCTTCATTTCTCAAATCATCATTAACATTTGTTACCTGCAAAAGTGCATATCTTCACCAAAATGCTTTGTTTATGCCTCAAAAGCAAGTATTTATGTCAATAAAAGTGTCAGTACAATCAGGATGTCAAGTCATTATGCCATTGTATATGAACAAGGTAGTCAGACTACTTTTTTATGTCAATTATGACAGTTTACTCTGTAGGTATTTTGTAATGCAACAGGTCATACCTCCATATCTCGTATCTAATGGCATTATTTGCGATCCTCATGGTGCACATGGCTTCCTCTTGTTCAGGAGTAAAAAGGGGCCCATTTTCACTACTGTGAAGTAATGTTGCTGTCCTAGGTAATACAGTACAGTAGACAAAAATACAGGTATGTAAAACACATGTAAAACACAAAAAACTAAGTTTACTAAAACTATATTTACATACCATATATACAGCAATGTGTCTTAAACATGGTACAAACATCAAACTGTATTACATCACTGTAATACAAGAAAGTACAGTACAGCATCATCTAGATAAGTAAATTAAAGCACCATTCTGTAGTCTACTTTATAAGTGTACAAATTATACACTAGAACAGTACTGTAAAGTGCACATTACTCCATTGGATTACACACCTATGTACACTGAATGAAATGTTTGTATGATTGAGGACACAGTGGTTATTACAACATTTGGCTGCATTCTTCATTCAGCCTTGGTCATTATAAAATATGCTTGACAGATTTTGACAATGAGTTCAACACTTGCATGCGTGCTTGCATACGTGCAGTGACAGAGCCTGATTGTTTTTTAGTGGGACTATTTAGCAAGGAACCAGTATAGTGTGTTTTTGTCAATCTGATATTCTCTTCTGAAAATGTAAAAAAACACGGTCAAGATAGTGAAAAAATGCTGAGATGATATGGAGTTAGAACAGGTGTGTCTGTTTTTAAATGAGATGAAGTAGTATGAAATTACATTTTTTTTTTTAAATTTATCTGTAAAAGTGGCTGAATCCATTTGTGAGCAGTTTTCTCTCAAACTGTGGCATGATCAATATTCAGCCTGTCAGCAGAAATGTCAGTGATATTAAAGATGATTATTTAGCAAAATAAGGACTGATGGTCAACTCTGCATATTGTCTGTAATCAATCATCTATTGTTTCCCCATTGTGACCACCTGTTAATTTTCTTTGTGTTGTCGGAGAAATGAGATTTCACACTTGGGTGTTTTTGCTTCTGAAATTGATTAAGTCCTAAAAATTAAAATCTGTGGGTTGGACCAAAACGAGGTTTAGTCATCATTCTGTACAGTATATTGACTGCCTTTTTTCTCTAACACTTCAGCCAATTTAAATTCTAATGCATGGACAATGAAGGCTCTTTCCTTTTATTTTTTCATCAGTTTCTTCTTGTCTCTCTCCTGCTCTCAGGGACTGACATTTTCCCTACCCCATCTTCTCTTCCCTCTCTGGTTTGTGTGTGTTTTTGTGTCTACTGAAGTGAGATGTTTCCTGTCAGTTGCCAGCAATTGATGTCTATATTTCAGATGCAAAATGCTCATTAAAAGCACCTCATCTATCTAATCTGTTTTTCTGTCTGTTTTTTTTAGCATCTTGGTTAACACCTGCCAAATCTGTCAGTAAATATCAGACACAATGTTATCCACATGTATCCATCTATCTGTCTGTCTGTCTATTTATCTACCTATATATATACATCTGTCTGTCAGTCCACCTGTCTGTCCGTCCATCCGTGTGTCTGCCTGCCTGCCTGCCTGTCTGTCTCGGTTTGATGGACAACCCCCTTTTCTGCAACTTGATCAATCAAAGATAATCAATAATC
The DNA here is from genome assembly GCA_016801845.1 of Polydactylus sextarius. Classification (NCBI taxonomy): domain Eukaryota; kingdom Metazoa; phylum Chordata; class Actinopteri; family Polynemidae; genus Polydactylus; species Polydactylus sextarius. Next base: position 6,999,366 of record CM028931.1, read on the forward strand.
AAACTGGTAAATAAAGCAGAAAGTGACAGTCCTCACTGAGCAAAGTGAGGCAGAGGGGGCACTTTACATGGAGAAACTCAACATTACTACAGTAAGAAAGTGCTTGGCAACAATGGAGAGAAAAAACTACCTTTTAACAGGAAGAAACCTCCACCAGGCTCAGAGTGGGTGGTTAACTGCCTCGACCGGTTGGGGTGAAAACCACAAGTAAACCAGCAGTTTGTGATCCAAGTGATCTATTAGGATAATAATGAACTGTGAGCTCCTTAAAATATGATGGAGCCTGATCATTGAGAGCTTTATAGTCAAGCAGGAGGATTTTGAATTCTATTCTGGATTTTACAGGAAGCCAATGAAGAGCAGCCAATACAGGAGAGATATGATCTCTGGTCCTACTTCCTGTCTGTACTCATGCTGCAGCATTTTGGATTAACAGTAACAAATGCATGCAACTTTTCAACCAATGGCATCCAGATTAGCTATGTGATCTGAAAATGATGTTCTGAGATGTTTAAAGCCAAGTATGATAACTAATACTGATAAGTATTAGTGTAAGTATAAGTATCACAATAAACATTGTAATCCTCACGTGATTAGAGATGGAGTAACCCGCATCACATCAGTGTTACTGAGCAGCACTGCTCACAAGACATTGAGCTGTTTGCTGTTAGTGTTTGGACGTACTACATCCAAAGGAGTTCTCTCAAGTCATCACGATAACTCACTGTTGGCCGACGCTACAGTTACCTGTGAACTCTGTCATGTCCCAGCTGCAAACATCACACCCACAAGTCTTCCTCCTCATCTCTGGAGACTTGCACTTTTTTTTATGTAAACTATTTTCTGTTAACTGTTTTGTCTTCTGTTAATCAGTTTTTTGTAAGTTGTTTATGCTGTCAAACAGATAAATTTCCCATTGTGGGACAAATAAAATATTTAATTCTATTCTATACTATTCTATGACCTGAACATGTTAGAAACATGCAAATGCCAGTTTGTAGTTGTTGTGGAAGAAACCAAATTGTCATTACATCACAATAGTCATTAGTGGACTATTCTGAAGGCTGACAAAAAGGCTAGTTGACTGGAAAGACAGTGGGCATTAGAAGATTCATGAGCATGTCAGTGGAGGAAGGTAACAAGATAGACCAGAGAAAGGAAGACCACTACAAGGGTCAGTTGAGACCTGGCTTGGCATTGGTAAAGATGGCAGACTGATGATCAAATAAGTCAGCAGGATTGCCATCTGGAGGTGATTTAAAAATAAAGTGACTCAGGAACAGATGTGAAGCTACTTTGTCTTGGAAAAAGGAGCAGGCAGTCAACAGCTCAGGACAGGAGTTGAAATCCCACTCGAATGTTACACAGAGGGCAGACTTTCTTCCTCTGCATTTATAAACCACGCTGATAATTGCTTCCACAGCAGACTGGCGAATGCTTGCTAATGTTAGCAGCTTCAGATAGATTTTTATCAATCATCCTACACCAGCAGTTGCTATAGCCACCAGAAAATATGTTGCAACCCTACTGTTATTGTGTGCTTTTATTGTCTTGTTCATTAAACTAAATTTGTCTTGTGTGTCCTGTCATGATCTCCAAAAACACAAATGGAAGATTTAGTGAAGTTAATTAAGGAACCTGGTGTGTGCTGCACATAGGATTTCAGATGAAATATATTCAGCATAAATATGTTTTTAGAAACAGTAATAATTGTGGATCCAACTAAATGAAACATATCTGCACTTCTTCTCTTGAACAGATTTCGTGCTGGTTTCAAACAAGCCTTCCGCTTCTGCCCCTGCATTCCTCAAGGTTCTTATGAAAGCCTGGAACTCAAGTCGACTCGCTACCTTCAGACCCAGACCAGTGTTTACAAGGCCAGTCGGATGGAGACCACCATGTCCACTGTTCTCCAGGCTGGGGATGACATGGAACAGCCCAAGTTGAAGGCAATTTCTGGTCCAGGGCTTGAAGGGCCTGCAGTTGTGGCGAAGCCCCATAGCTCTTCCCTGGACCTGACATCAAATGGTTCATCATCCCGCAGTATGTCCAAAACAGTATCAGAGACGTCCAGTTTCTACTCGAGTAACAACCTGCAGGAATAGACCTCAGACATATGACATCCAGGGGAGAGTGTGAGGCGACTGAGTTTGAGTGTGTCCGTACAGCCTAATTCACATGTGCCGACTTTACCAAGGATTTGTATGTTGGAGGCCTCAGATCACTGGTGAATGGGCAGTTGATCTGTGAGAAGGAGTTGTCATCAGTTGAACTGCCCTAAAATTGGACAAAAACTAGATAAGTCTGATGTTTTGATGGGTTCAGTTTAATTTTCAGTTTCTGTTACCCAGCACTGGGGAAGTCTGCTGGTGATTCCGTCTCCCTTAAAAATCAACATGTTGCTGTAAAGTTTACTCAGTGGTTGGCTTCTGCATCTGTAAATCATGGTGAGAAGCTCCAGCTTATATCCTGTCTAGTTTGTGTGTGACACAACATAATTTGGGAGAGATTTTGTACTGTGTGTACTCATAGATAAGTCATTGAGACTCTCCTCATGGAAACACAGGCGTGTGTTCTCATTTGTGAACACCACAGAGATCACAACAATGTCTGAGACATACAAATCCTAAGTAAAGTCAGCAAGTGTGAACTAAGCTTACAGTGATGATGTAGGTCTATATTTTGTGATGAGTATAGAGATAGTTTGTTCTGTGCCAAACAGTGACAGAGACACATTCCAGTTTAGAAGCTAAACTGAAGGCACTGGCACTTCCTAGCTCCACAGCTTCCTCCCATCACACCGGCCTTTGCTTAGCGTAGAGAAGCTTCACACATCCTCAGTCACACAAGTTGCATGACTTCACACAGTCTATTTAAAGAGGCGCTATAACATTAGCCTGGCATGCAGTGCAAGTGATTCTTCATTTCAACAGGGATGTTCTCTGCAAACAAACCTCAGTTGCTCAGAAAGTCTACCTGTGGTGGAGAAATTCTAGTCTCTCTCTCCTGAAGAAATTGAAATATATATAAATAATGTTGAAAACACAGGCAGGTATGTGTGTGTATGTATGTGTGAGAGCTAATCAGAATGATAACATAACCCACCAGGGCAGGACTTCAGCAGCCTAATGTAAATGTGACTGGTTATCTGGCTGACCTCTTGAAAGCACCTGAAACAGCAGCACTCTCTGGATAAACACTGGTGACAGCTGCAAACATCTTCTCTTAAACAGAGAGGAGCCTTGCAATCTGAAAAGGCAACAGCACCCCTCAAGTGGAAAAAAGTATTTTACTAAAAGCTGAGGTTCCCAGTATAAGACATGGATCCCAAAGTCAGTCCTGACACCATGTGGACAATAGTGGTGGGTCAGATGGTCTGCAGCAATTTCATTAATAAATATTCTACCCACGCCAACTATATCAGATATATGAGACCGGGTTGTTATCTGGATGTTAGGTACCACTTTAAAATGTAAAATATTTATGTCACTTTCAATAGCTGCTTTCCCCTTCAACTGGTAGTAAGATGCAATCTGTGTCTAAATACAGCAGGATTACATTTAAATCATGCAATACTGTTTCATTTGTGTGCTGTCGCTTCATCAGATTGGTGACCAGAAAAACTGATGGTTATAAAACAGGTGTAATAGAAGCGTACTGGGGCGAACTGTCACAATGCTTCTGCAGTAATAAACATGTGCAAACAGCCGTTGTCACCTCTGTAAAATAGGACAAACTCTCACTTGCAACTGGTGCCATATCTTATGCCATATCATGCTGGAGCAAGTAGTTTCAATAGTTTGAGCAAACTTTATGAGGTCATGATTATCAAACTTCTTCAAGAAGATGTTTAATTGGTTAAATTTTTTTCCTAGAGGTAGTCTAATTAATTACTGGAAGCCAGGTTATTTTACTATGAATATCATGTAGTGAATCAATAATAATAATTCTATATTTACTATGTGTAGAACAACCAGGAGCTGTGATTTATGATCACATAGATGTAAGAGAAATACCAGAACACAGTGTTTTTGTGTTAAAAACTAAAAATCTTATTTTGACAACACCTGTTTTACATTATACATTACATCAACAACCTCATCAATATGACCTTTAATCATATTTGTGATGAAATTTATCATAGAAGGTTGACACATATCATTTCACTTACACACACACACAAATCTGTAACAAGGAAAAATGAAGGAAAGCTTGGAGGGATTGGTGTGTGCTTTGAGTTCAGTACAACTCTGCATATTATATGCTAAATCAATCAGAGACATTCAAAGATCAGCCAACAAAGGTTTTCTTCAGCCAGATGAACATCTGCTGGAATGGTTATATACAAGAGTTGTGATCATTTTGTTTCAAACACAGATGCTCAGTGAGAAAGAGAGAGAGTTGATTTTATTAGAACATATTCTGTTTACACTGCAAATGAGCCCTGATGCTTTCTGTTCTTACAGAATGATCCAGAGTCAGTGAGTTAGATGGGGAAATTACCGTGTGTCTTCAGCTGTGGATTACATTTAAAGGGATAGCCTGCCTTTCATGCAGAACACATTTTGTTACAGTGCCCAAATGCTTTAGTGTATGCACAAGATAGGTGTATATGTTTAGACCAGTCTTTCTATCCAAAACACTGCAGTGAAGTCAGACATTCCTATAGTCCTCTGGAGTGACACTATATTATGGTCATTGTGGTAAATGCATGGACATGAGGTCAAGCACAACATACGTGTCTTTGATCTTTTTAAATATTGAGCTCCCAAAGAGTACAACACAGGGTGTTATATTTCACACCAAAAACGGGCTAATTGGGGTTTCAGAATCTCACCTCTGTGACCACAGACAGTGGTTATGGCTGCAGTGGGGGCTTAGTAATGACTGTTGAATGAAATCAACAACAGTGCTTCCCAATAATTCATTACTGATATGATGCAAGTAACCCCTCAAGTGACCCCCTCATCATACAACTTTAACCGTATGGTGTTAAAAAAAAAAAAGCAAAGATTAGAGGAGACACCAACAAAGATTTTAGTTTTTTGGTGTCTACCACAGAAGAAGTATCTTGATGAAAGTGTGAGAGGGTAAAATAGCTGTTTGTTGTTGATCTATTGGACATGATTCAGCCAAAGTAGTCTGAGCAGAATGAATCTGATGTTATGAAGGCTGAAAAATTCCCTTGTTGGAATAACTGACAGGTCTAACATGATGTAACAAGAGTCTATTATGCAGTAGAATATACTGTAGAGTCTGAGCTGAAGTGTAAGAGCAAAGTGAGAAATATGAACAACTTATCATGTCTTTATTTACCCATTTTTAATTTGACTGTGGCATGCTAATCATATCCTGCATGCCAGGATTAATCCACGCCATGTACCCTGAACACATCCGCCCATCACTTGGATGGGTCAAGTGGAGCAGGTGAACAGGAGGCTGGGGCTTTAATGAATGTGTAATCAACTTTATTCAATGAGTACTTCTTAAATGAGCATACAGTAGGCGCTCACATCTCTGCATCACTAACACAAACACACACACACACACACACACACACACACACACTCCTTGCTCTCATGCAGCCATCTCTGATGAGAGCTGTAGCGATGGAAACAAAAGATGCAGCTTGTTGCTGAGAAGAGAAAAGAGGAGTCAGGTAGGCGACACAGCGGGTGAATAGCCTCATCAGCACCAGCCCCTCCAGTGTTTCTATCATCCCTCACTCTCTAATCATGCTAATTACAGCAGAGAAGTAGGGAGAGCAACCAGGCACACACACACACATTCACTCAATGAGAAAAACATGTTATTTTCAGAATGTCTACACACACAGATGATCCTTCATCCTAACAAAACAAATTATAGTGACTATGGAAAATATATACTAACTTAGCTGCACTGTGATATGATCAGTGTAAACATATGCGGGCTAAGTGTTGTTTTTCTGTAAAAATCCTGTAGTTTTCATCTTGTATAAACTCCATGGTCTCTTGTGAACTTAACGCTGAATGTAATGTTTTGAGCTGAACAGTGGAGTGTGTCCATGGAGGAAAAGATGCCAACTCCATGGGGATTCATCTTATATCTACATCTTACATTATATCTTACATTACCAGTGCCTGTTACAGTACCAATGATTATATACATCTATATGTTCCTGCTGCGGGCTTGACCTGCCCTGTGACTGAGGCTGAGCCTCAATCATATCCACATGCCTTAGCCTTACTTTAGCTATGAAACTTTTGGTTTGACACACCACAGGTATTATTTTGTACAAAGTTGAATCAAAAAACTGAAAACTGACTGTCAGTATTTCTATGTGTGGTGATGTAGTGTTTAGACATTTTGGTTCTAGGTCTGTTCTGCTGGGCATTCATTTAAAAAAAACTTTTTTGAAGGAGGAGTTTGAACATGTTTTATATTTACTTTACTATTAACATGATATGATTGAACTGCTGACATCATGTCTTGTAATTTTGATTTCTGGTTTGGAGAAAAGCTTTTTTCCTGCTCAGACCACTGAGTAGCCTGACTACTGAGTAGTGATGTGGTAGACATTGCAGGCAGCAACTCCTCTCTGTCTCCTCTCAAAAACTTGTATGGCTGCCTCAGTTACGTTACTTACTGCTAATATGAGATTATCCGTGTGTCTTAATTTGCACACTTCCATACTTACACTTGAGTGTGGAACAATGAACACTTATCACCCTCATTGAGCACCATCTTTGCTATGGGTCCCCCATGTGAGGGACAAAATCGTCATCTCACATGGGGCCCACACAAACAAACAGCAGTACTAGTAAGGATTTCATTCTTTATTATAAATGAAAACAAACCAGCAGATATCTTGGCAGGTGACAACTGGTGATTAACTTCATATCCAGTGGCAATTCATCATTAAAAAGAAGAAGAAATTGAGATTATTATTAAGCGCACAACCATTTGAGACAATATGACCCTGTCAAAATTTGCGCACTGTGGAAGTACATAGTCTATGGAAATGTACTTACAGAAGTATCCAAATTGAGACACACTATATGTTTTCACGGATATAGCTACAATAGGTCACTAATAAACCATATAGGAAGATGATGAGGGGGCCATTGATGTGTGTGTGTGTCTATATTGACTGGATGGACAAAATATCTGAATTTTTAAATGTGTTCATGTTTGAGCTCTTTATCCTGTTGGTGTTTTTGCTCCTTTTGCTTCTATCTTTCTAATTTATGTGGTAAGAGAAATAGACTATAATAGAATCTGTTTGTGCAGAAGTTCAGTTCAAAAAGAAAAAAACACTCAATTGTATTTTTCAGTTTAAGTTCTGAGATTCTGGTTTTTCTGTGCTTCATTATTATATGCAGCTTGTGGAGTCATATTTACTGAACTTAGTGTTTTTATCTATGTGCTCTGCCAAAACTGGGATATTAATTAAGTGGCTTTGAATTTATTAACAACTCATTAAACTGAATGTTTATTTCAAGCAACAAAAGATTTTGTTCTTTACTTAAAACAACAACCATGACAGAACATCTGGCAGAGGAAGTGCTGCACAGGCTCAGTGATGTTCAGACACTGTTAACTGTCTGTGTTGATTCTGACCTGCAACATCATGAAAAAGGATGGGTGTTGGTGGGGTGAAGAAGAAACACCAAGGGCAGGAGTGTGTGTGTGTATATGTGTGTGGATATTGTCTGCTGCTGAACAGTACTTCAGTGCACAACACGCTGCATGCATAATAAACCTTAATGAACCTGAATATGTCATGTATGTGTGAGTACAACATCAGTGAAGATGCAAAGTGAGACTTTTATGAATTTCACACATCCGCATTCAGGCCATGCCCTTTAAAATACTTTTAAGTTATTTTAAAAAGCAGTATGGACAGGAATCAAACGCAGCAGAGTTTATTGTGTACAACAAACCCGAGGACCCTTCAAGTGAAGTGGACCTAACCTATATGTGTTACATACAGTCTCCCTTTATGCATAAACTTTCTGGTTTTGCAGCATAGCGTCATTAACAAACAATCATAATCTGCTGTCTTATCTATCCTAAATATAGTGTTGGGCTGGCGCTAAACTGAACTTCTAAGTCCTTCTTACTTGATTTGTTAAAAATAATATATTTGGTATTATATTTGATTATATTATATTTTATAACGGCAAAATAAACAACAACATTGTCAATCATCCTCTCAATCAGGTTGCCAATCGGCAGAAGCCTATAGTCACCGACACTCATTTTACTCGTATCCTTTAACAAACACCGATCTATCAGGCTATTGTTAGCCTGCGTTATAGTTCATGTATACTACATTAAAAATGTAAATTACACTATCGCAGCGTTTCCATATATATATATATATATATACGGCGAACAACACTGTGTATGAGTAATTTAGTGCAACAAAAACTAGTCAGAAGTGCTAATAGACTGAATATTACAGACTCTTCTACTACTGTTTACACTTGAGGCAGCCATCTTTGATTCAACCTGGAGTCAACTCGGGAGTGGTGAGGATTCTCCAACTTCTCCAACTCAGAAATCTGACTTCGGGAGTCAGTGATGACTGTTTGTTTGGAAGGAGTGATCAGTCCTGAGGCCTGTACTATGAAGCGAGTTCAACAGACCCAGGATCTCTTTCAGTTATCTGGCTTTACTAATTCTAACAATCTCAGTCTGGCTAAGCAGACCTACGAAGCTGGTTATCAACCCAGGTTTTTCTAGCCTAAATGTGAGTGCGTTCACATAAAAAAGGCGGTTTTTGCAGCAGATGTCCTATCACAAACATGGAAAGAGAACCAGTAGCAGAACAGCAGACTTCACAGCCGAAGAGTAGATGATTACTACAATAATATGAGGAATACCGGCCAATAATCCAGGCAAAAAGCAACATGGTGGCAGCTGCTAAAAGCCGAAAAGACAACCGGCAAAAGATCGCCGATTGTGTAAACGTTAGTAGATGTTTTCGAGTAGATGTTCTCAAGTAGATGTTCTCGAAAATAACCTGCTCCGGAGCAGGTTAGCTGTTCAACATAAGCTTTCACTTTCATAGGACAGAAAACCCAGAGTTAACCCTGAAGTTACCGCAATAAGAACAAATCTTGCTTCGTAGTGCAGGCCTCTGGAGTCTGGAATACTGGGATGGTGGTTACTGTGTCTGGCACAATGACAGAAAAAACATCCATCTCCCACATCAGGACACAGCAACATGAGAGAATCAGGTCCTCTGTCTCTGACAGAGCAGCAGTGTATGTGGACTGTCCTGCTGGTACTTTGTCCTTCTACAGACTCTCCTCTGATTCACTGATCCACACCTTTATCACCACATCCACTGAACCTCTGTGTCCTGGGTTTGGGTTTGGTTCTGGTCCATACCTTGTTTCTCAGTGTCTCTGTGTTGAGATCAGCAGACAGTCTCCTTCCTTCCTTACTTCCTGTGTTTTCCCTCACGCCTGCCCTAATGTGTTACACCTGTGTCTCATCTTCTCTCCTTGTGTCTATATAAACCTCCCTTGTTCATGTCAGATTGTCTTGTCCATGTTGTGGTTGTGATTTCTAGATCTACCAGAATTACGAAGGATGCATTTACCAAATATATTCCAGCATATCAAACATAAATGTGTAGTCTTGATGTTATTCAGCAGTGTATAAGGATCTGGTACATTTGGAGCTGGTGGAATCACAGCTTTATTTACAGCTTGTAATCATTCACCAATCTCCACCCAGCAGAGGGCTTTTTACTGCTAGAACTGACATGTTACAGAGTTAATTTGGACATTCAGTGAACAAACCCTTTTCTATTAGTCCCTGTATCATGTCAAATATGGCATGATATACATTTCTAATACATTTCTTATCCTTCTGTTAACAGGAAACACTTTCATTAATAAATGAGTGAAATAACTATTATGAGTGCTCATGAATTTGTATCACGTATGCAACTTACAACTTGCTTCACAATGCTGGAAAAGCTTAAAAATTGACCTTGAATGTCCTTTAAAAGTGATTGAATTTGACTACAAAAGTGTATGAAGAGTAATTTAGTTTTCATGGTAACAAACTAAGCAGTTTTAAGTAGGAAATCTGTTTCTTGGCCACACAAATTGAGAGTGATAGAAGGTTATTTTTTCCTTCTCAACTCAACAGTAAATCAACCCTATGTCATTTTAATACTGCACTGTGTAAGTCTGAGTCATATTTTTTATGATGATCATCAAAGTCAAAGTGTGTTTTAGTGTCTATTTCCTACAATCTTTTCTGGTTGCATACTCATTATCAAACAGTAAAAGCACTTCAGTTGAAACAGACATTTGTATGCATCAACTAATTAGCTGTAATGGTCACACCTTTTCTCCACTCCTTTAGTTGGTGGGTCAAACAGAGCAATATAACTCTCAATCATGTTAACAACAAAGAAAATAGTGACGTTTTGTCTGAAAACTCCACCCACCATGGATGTCCCACTGGAAAAACTTCTGTTGCCAAATTACATCCACTATTTTTACACCTGCATTGGATTCATTCATGCAGACCTGGAGAGTCTCTACAAGGTAAAGATGCTTAAATCTGATCAAATGTTGGTCACAGTTAGAGGTGCTCACTTCAGATACGTTGTTTTCATAAAGCTCATGTTGTCATCTGCCAATAACATGGTGATGATCAGAAAATTCTCATCTCCCTTATAAGATGCTCAGTAGAGACAATTGAAGTGGAAACCAAAATTTCAAGGCCTAAATCAAGTCATATGAGCTCACGTATATCTTGAAAAATGCACGGATTAAGAGTAACCTGACCTGAACTGTAAGGTTGTGCACATGTGAAAGCTGAAAGTGAAAACTAACTCTGTGTTTGAAGGCACACTTAAAGGCCTATTGCACTGAATCACTTGTGGTGTTAAAACATGCACTCGTGGTATTAATGTTGTGTTGTCATTTAGTTTACTCAAAAAGAGGATGCCTTCAGTGCAGTGAATGTTAATGAACATGTGTATAACAACATGTGTCTTATACATGATAAGTGTGTTGAAAATGTAATTAATGGCATAATTACCTTTTTTAAAAAGATATTTCATTAGCATTTTGTCTTTATTAACCGAGTAAATGAAGATAGACACGAGAGCAGGGGAAAGACATGTAGCAAATGCTCAGCACAGTCGGGATTCAAACCAGCAATCGCTGCAAAAGCGAATGCACCAACATGGTGCTCCATAGCCTCTCATCTCATCTGGATGTCCCAAGTATTAACTTTTTACACACAACCTGTAGCTGAGGTCAAAGGTAGAATCTTGGAACAATATGACAGATGTCACTGTCAGCATTCCATGGTTGCTATGCTTGTCTCCATGTGCATCATTCATATACCATCATCATTTAAACTTAAACAAAACCTGCAACAGTGAAGGAAAAAACTCATCTGACCATTTCTCCACAACTAACACATCTCCCAAGGACTTCTCTCAACTTGATAAGAACTAAAACTCACAGACACTGACAAAAGTCAAACAACAAACTTCCATCATGGAAAACGTAAGATTTGAACACTTCTAAAAATCTTTTTATTTTCTGTGTACGATATCAACAAGACTTTTAGCTCATATTTTATAATGAAGCGCTGTTATGAAAATCCCCAAACATAGTTTGGGGGGTAGGTGGTAAAATAAAAATAGGTTAAGGTGCAAATAATCCTAATTAATAAAAATCAAGAGAAGGACATACAAGCACTATAGTCTTAAGCATTATATGAGAGGATTGTTAATCCTACAATGATACACAATTGATTAATTCTTAACAAAGAGCAAAAATGTGCATATAAATCTTTTAAATCACTGACTTGATGACAGCAATGTTGCCTTTTTTAAATAATATGTATATGATGATATGTATTAGAAATACTGTGTTTTGGTCTGAAGAACATGAACTTCATATATACTTTTCAGACATGTGACATGATAATTTCATGCAGGATTTAGCAACACACAAGTAGATCTGCAACTAATCAATAATCCAGCAAAGAAAAACTGTCTCTTCTTCACAGAGTGTGTCGGGAGCAGGGATTAACAGACTCTAATCTTTGCAGTGGGGCCTTTGGAAAGTTAATGTGGACTGCATGGGTTGGATGGATTTACAATTACAATTAGATTTACTATAGTTGATTTCTACAGGTGAATTCCAATGCAATTGTGTATTGTGAGTGAGTGAGAGTGAATTGACTGTCCATCTGCAAACAAGTGATGAAAGCAGAAGAAGGAGAGTCTCCAGATATAAGGCAGAGTGCACAAGAAATCCTGCAACCTACAGACAGTGTCCATGCTGCAGGGACGACCAGGTCAGACATTTGAATTTTTAAAAATAAGTGTTTGTGTTTCAAACATACAGCTGGGGAATTAGTTAGAATCTGTTTTAACACAGAGCACACTGTTGATGTAATATGGTTGGGATTACCCTTTGTACAGACCTTCTGAACGCCTTAATGAACTCACCTCAAGAAAATGACATTTCTGTAATGGTCCTGTTCCATCAGGTTTTACACAGCTTCACTTTGTGACCCCCAGACCTGTCCCCAGACCTCGGTCTCCCATCCCAGATGCTGACCTGCCTGTGGCCTCACATTGGACCTCTCGTCCTCAGCCCAGCATGGCTCTGGTGCAAGACAACAGCCCTCTGCGAATTGGTATTCTTCCGTGGAAGAATACCAGCAAATCTACTATGAAGTGGTAGATGATATGCTAAAGTATGTTGTCATTAGTAGTTATAACTATTTCAGTCATCTAATTGAGATGTTTTGTCATTTCTCTGAATAGAAGTTTCTGAATGATGTGTAGTTATGATTTGCTTTCTGTTCCTTCATCTGATCACAGAGATGAGAACGGTCAGGATCGCACATACTCTTTGGAGCTGGGACGTTGTATCAAACAGAAACTATGGGAACGTCTAAATACGTTTACAATGTCAGCTAATGAAGAAGGACTGCAACACATTGAAGAATCATATGGAGTTGGAGTCAGTCCTCCCAATTATGATGTTGACATTTCACATGAGCCAAAGCCCAGGAAGCCTTTAAAGAAAAGAGCTAAGAAATATCAACAAAATTTAAGCTCTTAAAAATCTGTAAATAGTGTTTGACAGTGTCAAGTACTTATACATTATATTTCAAAGCTCAAAGACTTAATCAATCTTCCATCAATGACTTGTTACAATCACTTTTAAATGGAAACTGGATGGAATGGAAACTGCCATTCTACCATGTGTAACTACTGAAAACCTCCACCTACAATCTCATCCAGTTACATTCTACCATGTGTTAACTACTGAAAACCTCCACTTACAGCCTCGTCCATTTGCATTATATACCACCTGTAAGTACTGAAAAAACCTCCACCTACAGCCTCGTCCAGTTACATTCTACCACCTGTAACTACTGAAAACCTCCACCTACAGCCTCGTCCATTTGCATTATATACCACCTGTAACTACTGAAAACCTCCACCTACAGCCTCGTCCAGTTACATTCTACCACCTGTTACTACTGAAAACCTCCACCTACAGCCTCGTCCAGTTACATTCTACCACCTGTTACTACTGAAAACCCCCACCTACAGCCTCATCCAGTTACATTCTACGACCTGTAACTGCCGAAAACCTCCACCTGAAAGCCTTCATCGAGCTATCTGCATCTTACCACCATAATCTACAGACTGCCACCTGAAGATTTATCCACAGAGCTTGCACCAGAATCTGCGTGAGTTTCCTCCAGTGGTAAATGTGCAGTAACGAAATGGACACACGCACTGGGGCGCATAGTTCTGTAACTTGAGTCATGATTATAAATCATGCTACATACTCAGAAAAACCAAGTAGATATAATTAAATGAAAGACGTATGGGGGTAAAGTAAAAAAAAAAAAAAAAAAAAGTAAACACTAAAAACTAGTATGAATTAAGTTAAACACACCATTTCATCTTCAGTCAGGATATTGTTTGCATTTACAGTGTGTGACAAATCTACAAGCCAACCAATGTATCTCTTTGGCAAAAGTCATTGTGTGCAGAAAACACACAAGACAATTATTATTGCTAATTAAAGCACAACACAAATGTCAGTAATTGTGACAAATCTATAATCCGACCAACGTACCTCTTTGGCAAAGGTTGTTCTTTTGCCTGTATAAAACACACAATTATTATTATTATTTTTTAGAAATGAAAACAATGGAACGAAAAATGGAACACATAGTGAACTTGAACATAAAGCAACAACATGAATACAGTCTCTCCAACTGACAGCCTTACCAACATGGAGACACTTGCACTTGGTGGAGGCTCTGCCACTTGCTGCCCTCCAGGCTGCTGTGTTGTGAAGTGTGCAGGGTGCTGCTTTTCTACTGGAAGCCCCTCCCACGAGACAAACCGCAGATGATAAAAAAAATACACCAACACTACTGATGTGATATTTATGTACAAATACATTTATGTGCACAATTCTCAATATGTCTAACTGTGAAATATCATGATTGCACACTTTTACACTTATTTGGGCTCTTTAAAGACCATATCTGCAGAATTAACACAAACACCCCGTCACAATGGTACATCCTACCTTCCCCTTTCGACAAAAGTCTTTGAAACCTTCCACTTCCGGTTTGACTGTCTGATGGACTCTTGGTGAAGTGATCAGCGATTAAAATAAAATAAAAAAACAAAGGTAAGCGATAAAAATATTGTAATTCGCGAATATCTCAGTAAATGATTGTTGGTTGTTTTGATCCTTTTGTCTTGTTTAGTGGTTCTTACAGGCAGCCATTTATCATATGCATAGCACAGCAAGCTAAAGCTATCTAACTGTTTGCTAACGGTACCTTGATAACATTAATGTTAAAGCTAACGCAGTTGTAAGCATTATAGATTCGGTTGCATTATAAATTATGGAATTCAGCTCTTTCTTCTCGTTAGTGGTGTAATGTTAACCTTATTTGGCAACATTATTTTATCTAGAGTTGAGCTAGCGTTCGAGTAACGTGACAGCTGGCTAATGCTAACCGTTAAAAGTTACAGGGTGGCCGTGGGGCCTTAGAAGTCTTAAATATATTTTCCTAAGATAAAGCCTTAAAAAGTCTTACATTTATTTGGAATTTGGGAAATGCAATGTGTTACTTATCTTTTGGGTTCAGAAACTTGAGCTAAAATAAACAGTAGTTCTGAAAGGAAGAGTATTAAAGCTTGTATGTAAAAGAATTGAACTGATTTGTCTGAGGTGTGTGTGCTAAACTAACCATCCTGGAAGAGGATTTTTGTCTAAATTTGTTCATTTTAATAATAAATGGCACATTGACACAAAATGACTAATTCTGGGCTCATAGAACCATGTGTCCTTGTTCACTCTTTTCTGAGCTCTAAATTCTGGGTGAGAAGAGAAAGAAACATTGGACAAAGAGAATTTAAAGGGAGCACACACTGGCATATATTATCACTGGATAAGTAAGGATATAGCATTTTTACAGGATTTTACAGCTTTTTTTTTTTTTATAAAATTGGCTTACAGTATCACTATTACAGTGCCCTTAGTAACATTTTAATGCTCAAATGTGCTCTCATTAGAAGCTTTCATCATTTCACTGACACTCAGCTTCCACTTGTCTGTTGCTGTTTCTCTCACTCCTAGCTCACTTCTCTGTCACAAGAGTAAAGAATCTTGGCTCTTGTGATTTGACAGCCTA
This sequence comes from Polydactylus sextarius, assembly GCA_016801845.1. Classification (NCBI taxonomy): domain Eukaryota; kingdom Metazoa; phylum Chordata; class Actinopteri; family Polynemidae; genus Polydactylus; species Polydactylus sextarius. Next base: position 7,015,083 of record CM028931.1, read on the forward strand.
CAACTACACACAGTTAATCTTTCTGTTGTGTGGGGTTTAGGTTTTGTGCCCAAAGTTAGAAAACTTAATGGCACTTGCTTTATGATGATGCTCACATTGCACCCGTTTTACTTAGATGCTTTGTCGTCTTTTGAGTTTCCAGTAGTCTGTCTCAGGCCAGACCGACGTGTTTGTTCCAGGTCCCAACTGATGTTTCAGCACCCGTTCCAACTATTGAGTCTTCAAAGGGAAGCCCAGAGATGGACCGTCCTGGTCTCCCCTCATCATCAGCCCTTATGGATTCTGGTTGGTTATTTCTACCAAAAAGAATACATTTATAATTTAGACCTTTCCTTTGGAAAATATAAGCCACATATTTATATGCTAAATTTAGGTATTGCTGTTATCAGTCACATAGCAACTTTAACTGTGGTAACTATAACTGTGGTAACATTTATCACTGTATAAAACTGAGCGCATTCTTCTGCCTTATTTTATTATTTAGTGATTCCTACCGGCAACACAGAAAGAATGAGAGCAAACCAGCACCGTCGCTGTCTCTTGCCCGTGAGGCCACAAAAGAAAATGATGAACCTGAAAGGATGCCTCCTCCGTCCGCAATCAAAGGTCAGTGACAGATGTAAATAAATAAATAAATAAATAATAAAAAAAAAACAATTGTGCATCCAGTGGATCACATCCCATACATTAATGTCACAACTGCAATTAAATTTGTTAGAAATTACAATGCTGTCAATGAGATGTGAGTTCATTAAGAATTAAAAAGTGATTAAGATCTTTTGCATTTCAGGGAGAAAATCTGTGGCTCCTCAAGAATTAACCAAAGGCAACAAAAGGCTGCCTTGTGTTATAAAGCCACCTGAAATGCAGACTAAGAAGGGGAGGGTGAGGATTTTTATTTCATTTATCAATTCTACTAATAATGTGAATTTTGGACGCAAGTCGTTTCACACATTTCATTTATATTGCTTTTCTTTCTTGTCTTCATTGAAGTTTGGAGAGGCTTCTCGACCAAACCAGAAATTCTCTGAGATCATCCAAGGCTTCAGAGAAACATTGGAAATAATCCCTGTATCAACGGGCGACCTGGTAAATTTGGAGTTTTGAACTATGCCTGACTTTATATGCAAATGTGTGTTAACATTCGAGTATAAACTTGGAGCTCTTTTTTTGTGTTTTTTTTTTATTTTTTTTTTTTTTTACAGGTTGAATCCCACAGGATTTGTGTGTGTGTTCGCAAGCGGCCCCTTAACAAGCAAGGTATATTTGGAGTAATATAACACTGTGCTCAGACAGACATAATACCAACCATGTTTTTTCACTTGGCCCTCTCCCATTTATACTATGAGTGAAAGCATTCTGGGGAGAAACACAGAGCCCTGTGCCTTCTGTGCAGACACCGAAGAATCTCCTATATGCAACGTCATCACTAAAATGTCAGCCATCCTGTTTTTTTCTTCACAAACGCTGTCATTCTTGTGTCATCCAGAGATTAATAAGAAGCAGATCGATGTGGTGTCTGTTCCTGGGACAGGCCTGTTACAGGCCTTGCAGTTGTGGTGGTGATCTCTTTCTTTTTTTGTTTCCAGCTAGACTCACCTGAGCTACTGATTACCTGCAGGTGTGAGCAGTCTACAAAGGCCGGCCTACCGCCCTCAGTCTTTCTCATTCCTCCTGCTGCTGTGTGCCAGGCAGCAGGTTTTGCTGCTTATCCCACCCTTATGTTTCTGACCCTAGACATCAGATAATAAACATATTGAAACTATCTTTTTTTTTTTTTTGGTCTACCCTTTTGTGTTGCTTCCCTATGAGCCGGGGTTTGTAACACACCAGTGACCTGGTCCACAAGTAAACACCTAAGTTTGTTTTTTTTTTTTTTTTAAGGTTGCATTTGCAGCAGTGTTTTCCGACTAAGAATTTCCTCCTGGATGATAAGGATCAGATTGTGCTCTAGTTTTTGAGCTTTTTCTTTTCAAATGGAAACTGTGCAGCCAGAACATTATTTAGGTGCAATTTTTCTGCAATTTTGACCCTTTTTTTCTTCTTCTTCTCCAGATTCACAGCCGGTTTGGTACAGTTCATTTTTCGAAGGTTGCACGGCAACATGCTTTGCCTACGGACAGGACAGGAAAATGGAAAAACTCATGTAAGCATCTGTTGTGTGGAATTGAGTTGTCAGTGCTTTGCATGAAGAAAATAATGTGTTTATTTAAGTTAACTTATTTTTCCTCTCACTAGACAATGGGAGGTGGTTTTTCTGGAAAGCAGCAGAACATTTTCCAAAGGGATTTATGCCTTGGCAGGTAAGATCTCTGGATTTTCACAGAAGTGGTAATCAGAGGTAAGATAAGTTTGAGGCATTCATTCATTTCCCTTGATTCATCCATATTTGTACCGTAAATTCCGGACTACAGAGCGCACCTGATTAAAAACCGCATGCTCTAATTTTAGAAAGAAAATCAAGTTTGTACTTGTACAAGCCGCACCGGATTTAAAGCCGCAGGTCTCCAACGTTGTAATATGAAAAATTAGCTCAAAGGCGTTCATCGTGTCTTCTTATTGCTGTAAGAAGTGAGTCACTGATAGCGGTCGATTTCCTTCTTCAACCTCTAGAGTGATCGCCTTTAACTTAAAAGCCGCATCATATGCTTTTCTTCTAGTATTTTCCATGTTGATGAGGGTGAGTACAAATGACTGATTTACAATAGCTGTGAAAGTGCGCTTGATTTATCATGCAATTTCATTGGACCTCTGAACAAGTACTCGTTAATTTTATTGGTCAGCTGTTACTTGGCAAAATGTTTTTTGGCGCCAAGAAAAAAAAAAAAAAAAAAAAAAAGAATAAGCCGCACCGTAGTATAAGCCGCAGTGTTCAAAGTGGAAAAAAAAAAAAGTAGTGGCTTATAGCCCGGAATTTTACTGGTATTTGTCTTGCATGTTTATTTTTTATAAGCTTCGTAATATTCAGGATTTTGTTAAAGGTGGCCTTTACATGAGAACTTGAAACTAGAGTGTGAGACTTGAATATGTGTCCAATACATTTAAGCTTTCACCAAATCAGTGGCAGATAACTGTATTTCACAGTACACAAGAGATTTAAATCTGCTATCTGGTGTGTTTTAATGTTAAGCAATAATGAATGGTTTTACAAACCCTGGATGGGTGCTATGTTTAAGTTTCTAATACTACCTCAACGTTCACCAAAAGGATTATAGTCTTAAAAAAAGAAATCGATCAATTCCAGGGATACATTAATTGATGGTGTTTGTGTAATTCTTCCTCCCTCACGAGGGAAATGAAAATTTCACACCGTTGGTATTGGTTTGAATCTCTCTTTCAGCCCAGGATGTTTTGGCCTAACTCGACCACAGGAGGTATAGTAGCCTGGATCTCTCTGCTTACGTCAGCTTCTTTGAGATTTACAATGGGAGGGTAATAAAAACCTTCCTCTGTTAACTCTATGGACATGTTTGTTTAGAATATTTATCTGACAAATTTGCGTTTTTTACATTATTCTTGACATGAAAACTACTTTTTTGGACAGGTGTATGACCTGCTGAACAAAAAAGGCCAAGCTCCGTGCTCTGGAGAATGACCGGCTGCAGGTGCAGGTAGTCGGCCTTGAGGAGGTCCACGTGTTCACGGTCCGGAGGAAGTCATCAATACGATACACATGGGCAGTGCACTCAGGTACCATTGTGACAGGAACGTGTTTGTGTGTTGCAATTTCACAGCAGAGACTTTGTCGAACTGTTGAGTAAAGGAGCACTAAAAGTTAGTTGAAGTCTTTTAACATGGCAGTTAAAAATGAAAACTTTAAACTACTATTGTTTCATTTCAAACACATATGTGTAACATAAATGTGTCTTTCCTTCTCTTGTGTTTTTCCAGAACATCAGGCCAAACCTCAGCAAACACCAACTTGTCCCGCTCTTACGCAATCCTCCAAATTGTTCTGTGATGCAATAATCGCTGCTGCCTCGCTACACGGCCAATTTTCATTGGTTGATTTGGCTGGCAACGACCTCAGCACTTTGGTGGAGACTGTGGAGATCAATGGCAGCCTCCTGGCTCTCAAGGTATATTGAGGCTAACGTGGACACCTTCCACCACAGCAGTAACGCTGGCTAGATGCAGATGAAAGGCAGATAAAGAAAAAGACTGAAAGGTAATATCAGTATAGACCTATTTCTTTCAGCCAGTTGATAATACATTTTCATGGTTTATCATCATGAGAGCGCAGGTGTTGCAGACAGAATGTGTTCAGATGATTTTCCGTGGCAGTGAAATGACTGGATGTCACTGGAGCTTTGAGGTGAAATAAATTCGGGCCCAGGTGTTGTGAGTGAAAGAATCAACTGCAGCTTGTTTCATCAAGTAAAGTTAGACACTGCAGAGACACTGCCATCTAGTGGACTGATAGAAGCACAGCAGCTGATGGCAGCTTTCTCTGCTGCATACTGTGTGATTGTATTTAACTGACACTGATAGGAAACGGAGAAGAAGAGACAATCACAGCTGATATTTGTACAGCAGAAATGATGTAAAGGAAGATTTCAGCTGATGTGCATATTAATGATTTGTGTTTCCTCTACAGGTGAAGGTTCATTCAGCAACATGGATGAACCTGGACAAGGGCCAAGACCAGGACCTGGACCCGGATTCAGTTATGTGTATACATGTGATCACCCCAATATTTTTAGTAAATCAACACTCCTGTGCTACAAAGAGTTAACGTGTCACAAACGTTATGTTACTGACAGTTATTTATACAGCTGTTTATCCACGTGTTTATTAAATGAGTTTATTTACAACATTAATCTTCTTCACTTACAAGTTTTTTTTTTTTCATCGTATCATGTCACTGCTGAGAGTCTACACACACATAAAGCAGCTCTGATGGTTTTATTATCTTGTGTTGTTTTTCACATTGATCCACTCTGTACTTAATGAAACATGTTGTTTCTTCAAGAAAACACACTTATCTTATAGTTCAGAACAAAACAGCAGTGAAACTGGTTTGTTCTGGTCACAAAGCAGATTATAATCTGTGTCTTTCAGGAGGAAAGTGGAAGAACCAGAACCCAGCTGTGTGTTTGTCAAGAGTGACAGGTCAAAGGGTGCTATCGTCAACCGTAAAGAACAGTGTCCATCATCTGATCAGATGTAAGTTGTAACTGACAATAAGACTTTGATTATTTATTGCGACTATTTCATGTACTGTATTTATATGCTCAGCTTTCCTCTTATTTCTGTAATGTTTAACTTTTCCATTTTGAGAGATTCTGTTTTTTGAGAACAGTTTTATCTTCATACCCTGTCTCTGGTTTATAAACAGTACAACTAGAACGTACAACTTAGTATGAACCGTGAGTAGCCAATCACGCCATGTGCATCGTTTGTTTTCTCTTTTTCTATATTTCTGAGTTTTTCTACATCTTCTCCAGTCACAAATATAGTCAGGAAATGGAAGGCCACAGGAACAGTCCTTGTGAAAGAAAGATGTGGTAGGCCAAGAAAAATATCTAAAGTCACAGGTGAAGGCAGCTTAGAATTGTAATTTGAGCGTTGACCACATGGTGGAGTCATTGTATAGTATGTCGTCAAAAATTGTCATAGTAGTATGTCATGAAAAAAACATCATAGTATAGTATGTCAAAAATCGTCATAGTATGTTGTCAAAAAGTGGTCAAAAAGTCATAGTATAGTATGTCGTCAAAACGTGAAAAAACCTCATAGTAAATGAATTGAACTGATTTGTCTCTCCGATTACCACATTCAGTATTGTCACTTAATGGCTTGTTTCTTTTCAAAAAGCCTCTGCCGCAGCTCTCATCGAGGCTGAGGACTTCTCTCTTCTTAAGCAAACAAATCATTATCTAAAAGTGATCAGGTTGTATGTGCCAAACTCGTCATCCTGGAAGAGGATTTTTGTCTAAATTTGTTCATTTTAATAATAAATGGCACAAATTGACTAATTCTGGGCTCATAGAACCATGTGTCCTTGTTCACTCTTTTCTGAGCTCTGGGTGAGAAGAGAAAGAAACATTGGACAAAGAGAATTTAAAGGGAGCACACACTGGCATATATTATCACTGGATAAGTAAGGATATAGCATTTTTACAGGATTTTACAGCTTTTTTATTTTATAAAATTGGCTTACAGTATCACTATTACAGTGCCCTTAGTAACATTTTAATGCTCAAATGTGCTCTCATTAGAAGCTTTCATCATTTCACTGACACTCAGCTTCCACTTGTCTGTTGCTGTTTCTCTCACTCCTAGCTCACTTCTCTGTCACAAGAGTAAAGAATCTTGGCTCTTGTGATTTGACAGCCTATAACTACACACAGTTAATCTTTCTGTTGTGTGGGGGTTTAGGTTTTGTGCCCAAAGTTAGAAAACTTAATGGCACTTGCTTTATAATGATGCTCACATTGCACCCGTTTTACTTGGATGCTTTGTCGTCTTTTGAGTTTCCAGTAGTCTGTCTCAGGCCAGACCGACGTGTTTGTTCCAGGTCCCAACTGATGTTTCAGCACGCGTTCCAACTATTGAGTCTTCAAAGGGAAGCCCAGAGATGGACCTTCCTGGTCTCCCCTCATCATCAGCCCTTATGGATTCTGGTTGGTCATTTCTACCAAAAAGAATAGATTTATAATTTAGACCTTTCCTTTGGAAAATATAAGCCACATATTTATATGCTAAATTTAGGTATTGCTGTTATCAGTCACATAGCAACTTTAACTGTGGTAACTGTAACTGTGGTAACATTTATCACTGTATAAAACTGAGCGCATTCTTCTGCCTTATTTTATTATTTAGTGATTCCTACCGGCAACACAGAAAGAATGAGAGCAAACCAGCACCGTCGCTGTCTCTTGTCCGTGAGGCCACAAAAGAAAATGATGAACCTGAGAGGATGCCTCCTCCGTCCGCAATCAAAGGTCAGTGACAGATGTAAATAAATAAATAAATAAATAATAAAAAAAAAACAATTGTGCATCCAGTGGATCACATCCCATACATTAATGTCACAACTGCAATTAAATTTGTTAGAAATTACAATGCTGTCAATGAGATGTGAGTTCATTAAGAATTAAAAAGTGATTAAGATCTTTTGCATTTCAGGGAGAAAATCTGTGGCTCCTCAAGAATTAACCAAAGGCAACAAAAGGCTGCCTTGTGTTATAAAGCCACCTGAAATGCAGACTAAGAAGGGGAGGGTGAGGATTTTTATTTCATTTATCAATTCTACTAATAATGTGAATTTTGGACGCAAGTCGTTTCACACATTTCATTTATATTGCTTTTCTTTCTTGTCTTCATTGAAGTTTGGAGAGGCTTCTCGACCAAACCAGAAATTCTCTGAGATCATCCAAGGCTTCAGAGAAACATTGGAAATAATCCCTGTATCAACGGGCGACCTGGTAAATTTGGAGTTTTGAACTATGCCTGACTTTATATGCAAATGTGTGTTAACATTCGAGTATAAACTTGGAGCTCTTTTTGTGTTTTTTTTTTTTTTTTTTTTTTTTTTACAGGTTGAATCCCACAGGATTTTGTGTGTGTTCGCGCAAGCCCCTTAACAAGCAAGGTATATTTGGAGTAATATAACACTGTGCTCAGACAGACATAATACCAACCATGTTTTTTCACTTGGCCCTCTCCCATTTATACTATGAGTGAAAGCATTCTGGGGAGAAACACAGAGCCCTGTGCCTTCTGTGCAGACACCGAAGAATCTCCTATATGCAACGTCATCACTAAAATGTCAGCCATCCTGTTTTTTTCTTCACAAAGCGCTGTCATTCTTGTGTCATCCAGAGATTAATAAGAAGCAGATCGATGTGGTGTCTGTTCCTGGGACAGGCCTGTTACAGGCCTTGCAGTTGTGGTGGTGATCTCTTTCTTTTTTTGTTTCCAGCTAGACTCACCTGAGCTACTGATTACCTGCAGGTGTGAGCAGTCTACAAAGGCCGGCCTACCGCCCTCAGTCTTTCTCATTCCTCGCGCTGCTGTGTGCCAGGCAGCAGGTTTTGCTGCTTATCCCACCCTTATGTTTCTGACCCTAGACATCAGATAATAAACATATTGAAACTATTTTTTTTTTTTTTTTGGTCTACCCTTTTGTGTTGCTTCCCTATGAGCCGGGGTTTGTAACACACCAGTGACCTGGTCCACAAGTAAACACCTAGTTTTGTTTTTTTTTTTTTTTTTAAGGTTGCATTTGCAGCAGTGTTTTCCGACTAAGAATTTCCTCCTGGATGATAAGGATCAGATTGTGCTCTAGTTTTTGAGCTTTTTCTTTTCAAATGGAAACTGTGCAGCCAGAACATTATTTAGGTGCAATTTTTCTGCAATTTTGACCTTTTTTTTTCTTCTTCTTCTTCTCCAGATTCACAGCCGGTTCGGTACAGTTCATTTTCGAAGGTTGCACGGCAACATGCTTTGCCTACGGACAGGACAGGAAAATGGAAAAACTCATGTAAGTGTCTGTTGTGTGGAATTGAGTTGTCAGTGCTTTGCATGAAGAAAATAATGTGTTTATTTAAGTTAACTTATGTTTCCTCTCACTAGACAATGGGAGGTGGTTTTTCTGGAAAGCAGCAGAACAGTTCCAAAAGGATTTATGCCTTGGCAGGTAAGATCTCTGGATTTTCACAGAAGTGGTAATCAGAGGTAAGATAAGTTTGAGGCATTCATTCATTTCCCTTGATTCATCCATATTTGTACCGTAAATTCCGGACTACAGAGCGCACCTGATTAAAAACCGCATGCTCTAATTTTAGAAAGAAAATCAAGTTTGTACTTGTACAAGCCGCACCGGATTTAAAGCCGCAGGTCTCCAACGTTGTAATATGAAAAATTAGCTCAAAAGCGTTCATCGTGTCTTCTTATTGCTGTAAGAAGTGAGTCACTGATAGCGGGTCGATTTCCTTCTTCAACCTCTAGAGTGATCGCCTTTAACTTAAAAGCCGCATCATATGCTTTTCTTCTAGTATTTTCCATGTTGATGAGGGTGAGTACAAATGACTGATTTACAATAGCTGTGAAAGTGCGCTTGATTTATCATGCAATTTTATTGGACCTCTGAACAAGTACTCGTTAATTTTATTGGTCAGCTGTTACTTGGCAAAATGTTTTTGGCGCCGCCAAAAAAAAAAAAAAAAAAAAAAAAAAAAGAATAAGCCGCACCGTAGTATAAGCCGCAGTGTTCAAAGTGTGAAAAAAAAAAAAAAAAAGTAGTGGCTTATAGCCCGGAATTTACGGTATTTGTCTTGCATGTTTTTTTTTATAAGCTTCGTAATATTATTCAGGATTTTGTTAAAGGTGGCCTTTACATGAGAACTTGAAATTAGAGTGTGAGACTTGAATATGTGTCCAATACATTTAAGCTTTCACCAAATCAGTGGCAGATAACTGTATTTCACAGTACACAAGAGATTTAAATCTGCTATCTGGTGTGTTTTAATGTTAAGCAATAATGAATGGTTTTACAAACCCTGGATGGGTGCTATGTTTAAGTTTCTAATACTACCTCAACATTTACCAAAAGGATTATAGTCTTAAAAAAAGAAATCGATCAATTCAGGGATACATTAATTGATGGTGTTTGTGTAATTCTTCCTCCCTCAAGAGGAAATGAAAATTTCACACCGTTGGTATTGGTTTGAATCTCTCTTTCAGCCCAGGATGTTTTGGCCTAACTCGACCACAGGAGGTATAGTAGCCTGGATCTCTCTGCTTACGTCAGCTTCTTTGAGATTTACAATGGGAAGGTAATAAAAACCTTCCTCTGTTAACTCTATGGACATGTTTGTTTAGAATATTTATCTGACAAATTTGCATTTTTTACATTATTCTTGACATGAAAACTACTTTTTGGACAGGTGTATGACCTGCTGAACAAAAAGGCCAAGCTCCGTGCTCTGGAGAATGACAGCTCTGCAGGTGCAGGTAGTCGGCCTTGAGGAGGTCCACGTGTTCACGGTCCGGAGGAAGTCATCAATACGATACACATGGGCAGTGCACTCAGGTACCATTGTGACAGGAGCGTGTTTGTGTGTTGCAATTTCACAGCAGAGACTTTGTCGAACTGTTGAGTAAAGGAGCACTAAAAGTTAGTTGAAGTCTTTTAACATGGCAGTTAAAAATGAAAACTTTAAACTACAAAATATGTGTTTCATTTCAAACACATATGTGTAACATAAATGTGTCTTTCCTTCTCTTGTGTTTTTCCAGAACATCAGGCCAAACCTCAGCAAACACCAACTTGTCCCGCTCTTACGCAATCCTCCAAATTGTTCTGTGATGCAATAATCGCTGCTGCCTCGCTACACGGCCAATTTTCATTGGTTGATTTGGCTGGCAACGACCTCAGCACTTTTGGTGGAGACTGTGGAGATCAATGGCAGCCTCCTGGCTCTCAAGGTATATTGAGGCTAACGTGGACACCTTCCACCACAGCAGTAACGCTGGCTAGATGCAGATGAAAGGCAGATAAAGAAAAAGATTGAAAGGTAATATCAGTATAGACCTATTTCTTTCAGCCAGTTGATAATACATTTTCATGGTTTATCATCATGAAAGCGCAGGTGTTGCAGACAGAATGTGTTCAGATGATTTTCCGTGGCAGTGAAATGACTGGATGTCACTGGAGCTTTGAGGTGAAATAAATTCGGGCCCAGGTGTTGTGAGTGAAAGAATCAACTGCAGCTTGTTTCATCAAGTAAAGTTAGACACTGCAGAGACACTGCCATCTAGTGGACTGATAGAAGCACAGCAGCTGATGGCAGCTTTCTCTGCTGCATACTGTGTGATTGTATTTAACTGACACTGACAGGAAACGGAGAAGAAGAGACAATCACAGCTGATATTTGTACAGCAGAGAAATGATGTAAAGGAAGATTTCAGCTGATGTGCATATTAATGATTTGTGTTTCCTCTACAGGTGGAGGTTCATTCAGCAACATGGATGAACCTGGACAAGGGCCAAGACCAGGACCTGGACCCGGATTCAGTTATGTGTATACATGTGATCACCCCAATATTTTTAGTAAATCAACACTCCTGTGCTACAAAGAGTTAACGTGTCACAAACGTTATGTTACTGACAGTTATTTATACAGCTGTTTATCCACGTGTTTATTAAATGAGTTTATTTACAACATTAATCTTCTTCACTTACAAGTTTTTTTTTTTTTTTTCATCGTATCATGTCACTGCTGAGAGTCTACACACACATAAAGCAGCTCTGATGGTTTTATTATCTTGTGTTGTTTTCACATTGATCCACTCTGTACTTAATGAAACATGTTGTTTCTTCAAGAAAACACACTTATCTTATAGTTCAGAACAAAACAGCAGTGAAACTGGTTTGTTCTGGTCAAAAGCAGATTATAATCTGTGTCTTTCAGGAGGAAAGTGGAAGAACCAGAACCCAGCTGTGTGTTTGTCAAGAGTGACAGGTCAAAGGGTGCTATCGTCAACCGTAAAGAACAGTGTCCATCATCTGATCAGATGTAAGTTGTAACTGACAATAAGGTTGAATCCCACAGGATTTGTGTGTGTTCGCAAGCGGCCCTTTAACAAGCAAGGTATATTTGGAGTAATATAACACTGTGCTCACACAGACATAATATCAACCATTTTTTTTTCACTTGGCCTTCTCCCATTTATACTATGAGTGAAAGCATTCTGGGGAGAAACACAGAGCAATGTGCCTTCTGTGCAGACACAGAAGAATCTCCTATATGCAACGTTATCACTAAAATGTCTGCTGTCTTGTTTTTCTTCACGAATGCTGTCATTCTTGTGTCACCCAGACATTAATAAGAAGCAGATCGACGTGGTGTCTGTTCCTGGGACAGGTTCACTGGTGGTCCATGAGCCAAAACAAGACCTGTTACAGGCCTTGCAGTTGTGGCGGTGATCTTTTTTTTTTGTTTCAAGGTAAACTCACCTGAGCTCCTGATTACCTGCAGGTGTGAGCAGTCTACAAAGGCCGGCCTACTGCCCTCAGTCTCTCTCATTCCTTCTGCTGCTGTGTGCCAGGCAGCAGGTTTTGCTGCTTATCCCACCCTTTTGTTCCTGACCCTAGACATCAGATAATAAACATATTGAAACTATTTTTTTTTTTTTTTTTTTTTTTTTTTTTTTTGGTCTACCCTTTTGTGTTGCTTCTACATTAGCCGGGATTTGTAACATAATTGGGGGCTCGTCCTTTTTTTTTTTTTTTTTTTTTTTTTTTTTTTTTTTTCGTAGGTTTTTGCTGATTCATGAGTAGTGCTTTTGTTTCTGGTGGAGTGCTACAACTTTGGTGGTTCCTCCTTTGTTTGGGTTGTTTTTCATTTGGTGAGTATGGTTGATTGATATGTTTTTTTATTAATTCAGTATATGAGCTCCCTGCTTAGATGAGGTGGGTGTTCCAGCTGGACGTTGTACTTCCAACGGTTCACTTTTTTTTTGTTATTTTTTTTTTTTTTTGTTTTTGAGGGTATCCCAGGTGGGGGCATGCTTCAAGGTTCTGTGGTAGGCTGTATCTTTGGTTTACTGTGGAACCTTGAGTTCAGCGTTTAAAGTCACCTCAAGCCTGGTAACCCCAGAAGATAGGTAGGTCAGGTTTGGTTAGGCAGGTTTCAGGGTTTGCTCTGTTATTTGAATTAAAGTGTTTCGTGGGAGGGAGGAGGAGCATTTTGTGTAGGGTTAGGTGAGTTTTGTGCTTTAATCAGGCACTGTGTTGGGTCCATAATCCTAATCCTCAAGTATAGTGGCTAGTGTGTTCTAGCGTGAACTTGTGTAAGTGAGAATTGCCCTGAGCTTTGGTGCTTTTTTGGCATGGTGATTGACCACTAGCAGGCTGTGGCCTTGCATGGGGCATGGTAGTTATTGTGTGTGGCTTTAATAGCCTGAGGGGTAATAGCTTTGATTTGTTTGGTGCATAGTGTTGCAGCCATTTTGTGTCTGGCCACTTTGTGTTTGGGACCATTGGGTTGTCAATTGAACAGCAGTGGATGCTTGTGGATTTGTGCCCCATTAGTTATTTGCTTATTCAATTTACCTTGTGGAAGTTGTTGCGCAAATTAAGGAGCAATGGCAACTCTTGATGCTTTTCTTCAACAGCCTAGTGAAGAGCTGCTTGAAGATTTAACTAAGGAACAACTTCTTCAGCTTGCCCTCTTGTGTTCATAAACAGTATGCAAGGTTCCAACCAGCAGCTGAGATGGAGCTTATTTCTTCTAGGGTATGGCCTTGAGGTTTGTCACATTCGTGGACAATGTCCTGGCAGATGCCCTTTCCAGGTCATAACAATTCCCTGTTATTGTTTGTTGTTGGGGTATGGTTGCCTTAGAGCACCCATTTTTTTTATAGTGGTGGTGTTACAGGCCTTTCAGTTGAGGCGGTGATCTCTTTCTTCTTTTGTTTCCAGGTAGACTCACCTGAGCTCCTGATTACCTGCAGGTGTGAGCAGTCTACAAAGGCCGGCCTACCGCCCTCAGTCTCTCTCATTCCTCCTGCTGTTGTGTGCCAGGCAGCAGGTTTTGCTGCTTATCCCACCCTTTTGTTCCTGACCCTAGACATCAGATAATAAACATATTGAAACTATCTTTTTTTTTTTTTGGTCTACCCTTTTGTGTTGCTTCCCTATGAGCCGGGGTTTGTAACACACCAGTGACCTGGTCCACAAGTAAACACCTAAGTTTGTTTTTATTTTTTTTTTTTAAGGTTGCATTTGCAGCAGTGTTTTCCGACTAAGAATTTCCTCCTGGATGATAAGGATCAGATTGTGCTCTAGTTTTTGAGCTTTTTCTTTTCAAATGGAAACTGTGCAGCCAGAACATTATTTAGGTGCAATTTTTCTGCAATTTTGACCCTTTTTTTCTTCTTCTTCTTCTCCAGATTCACAGCCGGTTCGGTACAGTTCATTTGAAGAAGGTTGCACGGCAACATGCTTTGCCTACGGACAGGACAGGAAATGGAAAAACTCATGTAAGTGTCTGTTGTGTGGAATTGAGTTGTCAGTGCTAATGTATCCAGGGATACATTAATTGATGGTGTTTGTGTAATTCTTCCTCCCTCACGAGGGAAATGAAAATTTCACACCGTTGGTATTGGTTTGAATCTCTCTTTCAGCCCAGGATGTTTTGGCCTAACTCGACCACAGGAGGTATAGTAGCCTGGATCTCTCTGCTTACGTCAGCTTCTTTGAGATTTACAATGGGAAGGTAATAAAAACCTTCCTCTGTTAACTCTATGGACATGTTTGTTTAGAATATTTATCTGACAAATTTGCGTTTTTTACATTATTCTTGACATGAAAACTACTTTTTGGACAGGTGTATGACCTGCTGAACAAAAAGGCCAAGCTCCGTGCTCTGGAGAATGACAGCTCGGCTTTGCAGGTGCAGGTAGTCGGCCTTGAGGAGGTCCACGTGTTCACGGTCCGGAGGAAGTCATCAATACGATACACATGGGCAGTGCACTCAGGTACCATTGTGACAGGAACGTGTTTGTGTGTTGCAATTTCACAGCAGAGACTTTGTCGAACTGTTGAGTAAAGGAGCACTAAAAGTTAGTTGAAGTCTTTTAACATGGCAGTTAAAAATGAAAACTTTAAACTACTATTGTTTCATTTCAAACACATATGTGTAACATAAATGTGTCTTTCCTTCTCTTGTGTTTTTCCAGAACATCAGGCCAAACCTCAGCAAACACCAACTTGTCCCGCTCTTACGCAATCCTCCAAATTGTTCTGTGATGCAATAATCGCGCTGCCTCGCTACTACGGCCAATTTTCATTGGTTGATTTGGCTGGCAACGACCTCAGCACTTTGGTGGAGACTGTGGAGATCAATGGCAGCCTCCTGGCTCTCAAGGTATATTGAGGCTAACGTGGACACCTTCCACCACAGCAGTAACGCTGGCTAGATGCAGATGAAAGGCAGATAAAGAAAAAGATTGAAAGGTAATATCAGTATAGACCTATTTCTTTCAGCCAGTTGATAATACATTTTCATGGTTTATCATCATGAGAGCGCAGGTGTTGCAGACAGAATGTGTTCAGATGATTTTCCGTGGCAGTGAAATGACTGGATGTCACTGGAGCTTTGAGGTGAAATAAATTCGGGCCCAGGTGTTGTGAGTGAAAGAATCAACTGCAGCTTGTTTCATCAAGTAAAGTTAGACACTGCAGAGACACTGCCATCTAGTGGACTGATAGAAGCACAGCAGCTGATGGCAGCTTTCTCTGCTGCATACTGTGTGATTGTATTTAACTGACACTGACAGGAAACGGAGAAGAAGAGACAATCACAGCTGATATTTGTACAGCAGAAATGATGTAAAGGAAGATTTCAGCTGATGTGCATATTAATGATTTGTGTTTCCTCTACAGGTGGAGGTTCATTCAGCAACATGGATGAACCTGGACAAGGGCCAAGACCAGGACCTGGACCCGGATTCAGTTATGTGTATACATGTGATCACCCCAATATTTTTAGTAAATCAACACTCCTGTGCTACAAAGAGTTAACGTGTCACAAACGTTATGTTACTGACAGTTATTTATACAGCTGTTTATCCACGTGTTTATTAAATGAGTTTATTTACAACATTAATCTTCTTCACTTACAAGTTTTTTTTTTTTTTTCATCGTATCATGTCACTGCTGAGAGTCTACACACACATAAAGCAGCTCTGATGGTTTTATTATCTTGTGTTGTTTTCACATTGATCCACTCTGTACTTAATGAAACATGTTGTTTCTTCAAGAAAACACACTTATCTTATAGTTCAGAACAAAACAGCAGTGAAACTGGTTTGTTCTGGTCACAAAGCAGATTATAATCTGTGTCTTTCAGGAGGAAAGTGGAAGAACCAGAACCCAGCTGTGTGTTTGTCAAGAGTGACAGGTCAAAGGGTGCTATCGTCAACCGTAAAGAACAGTGTCCATCATCTGATCAGATGTAAGTTGTAACTGACAATAAGGTTGAATCCCACAGGATTTGTGTGTGTGTTCGCAAGCGGCCCCTTAACAAGCAAGGTATATTTGGAGTAATATAACACTGTGCTCACACAGACATAATATCAACCATTTTTTTTTCACTTGGCCTTCTCCCATTTATACTATGAGTGAAAGCATTCTGGGGAGAAACACAGAGCAATGTGCCTTCTGTGCAGACACAGAAGAATCTCCTATATGCAACGTTATCACTAAAATGTCAGCCGTCTGTTTTTTTTCTTCACGAATGCTGTCATTCTTGTGTCACCCAGACATTAATAAGAAGCAGATCGACGTGGTGTCTGTTCCTGGGACAGGTTCACTGGTGGTCCATGAGCCAAAACAAGACCTGTTACAGGCCTTGCAGTTGTGGCGGTGATCTTTCTTTTTTTGTTTCAAGGTAGACTCACCTGAGCTCCTGATTACCTGCAGGTGTGAGCAGTCTACAAAGGCCGGCCTACTGCCCTCAGTCTCTCTCATTCCTTCTGCTGCTGTGTGCCAGGCAGCAGGTTTTGCTGCTTATCCCACCCTTTTGTTCCTGACCCTAGACATCAGATAATAAACATATTGAAACTATTTTTTTTTTTTTTTTTTTTTTTTTTTTTTGGTCTACCCTTTTGTGTTGCTTCTACATTAGCCGGGATTTGTAACATAATTGGGGGCTCGTCCTTTTTTTTTTTTTTTTTTTTTTTTTTTTTTTTTTTTTAGGTTTTTGCTGATTCATGAGTAGTGCTTTTGTTTCTGGTGGAGTGCTACAACTTTGGTGGTTCCTCCTTTGTTTGGGTTGTTTTTCATTTGGTGAGTATATGGTTGATTGATGTTTTTTTATTAATTCAGTATATGAGCTCCCTGCTTAGATGAGGTGGGTGTTCCAGCTGGACGTTGTACTTCCAACGGTTCACTTTTTTGTTTTTTTTTTTTTTTTTTTTTTGAGGGTATCCCAGGTGGGGGCATGCTTCAAGGTTCTGTGGTAGGCTGTATCTTTGGTTTACTGTGGAACCTTGAGTTCAGCGTTTAAAGTCACCTCAAGCCTGGTAACCCCAGAAGATAGGTAGGTCAGGTTTGGTTAGGCAGGTTTCAGGGTTTGCTCTGTTATTTGAATTAAAGTGTTTCGTGGGAGGGAGGAGGAGCATTTTGTGTAGGGTTAGGTGAGTTTTGTGCTTTAATCAGGCACTGTGTTGGGTCCATAATCCTAATCCTCAAGTATAGTGGCTAGTGTGTTCTAGCGTGAACTTGTGTAAGTGAGAATTGCCCTGAGCTTTGGTGCTTTTTTGGCATGGTGATTGACCACTAGCAGGCTGTGGCCTTGCATGGGGCATGGTAGTTATTGTGTGTGGCTTTAATAGCCTGAGGGGTAATAGCTTTGATTTGTTTGGTGCATAGTGTTGCAGCCATTTTGTGTCTGGCCACTTTGTGTTTGGGACCATTGGGTTGTCAATTGAACAGCAGTGGATGCTTGTGGATTTGTGCCCCATTAGTTATTTGCTTATTCAATTTACCTTGTGGAAGTTGTTGCGCAAATTAAGGAGCAATGGCAACTCTTGATGCTTTTCTTCAACAGCCTAGTGAAGAGCTGCTTGAAGATTTAACTAAGGAACAACTTCTTCAGCTTGCCCTCTTGTGTTCATAAACAGTATGCAAGGTTCCAACCAGCAGCTGAGATGGAGCTTATTTCTTCTAGGGTATGGCCTTGAGGTTTGTCACATTCGTGGACAATGTCCTGGCAGATGCCCTTTCCAGGTCATAACAATTCCCTGTTATTGTTTGTTGTTGGGGTATGGTTGCCTTAGAGCACCCATTTTTTTTTATAGTGGTGGTGTTACAGGCCTTTCAGTTGAGGCGGTGATCTCTTTCTTCTTTTGTTTCCAGGTAGACTCACCTGAGCTCCTGATTACCTGCAGGTGTGAGCAGTCTACAAAGGCCGGCCTACCGCCCTCAGTCTCTCTCATTCCTCCTGCTGTTGTGTGCCAGGCAGCAGGTTTTGCTGCTTATCCCACCCTTTTGTTCCTGACCCTAGACATCAGATAATAAACATATTGAAACTATCTTTTTTTTTTTTTTTTTTGGTCTACCCTTTTGTGTTGCTTCCCTATGAGCGGGGTTTGTAACACACCAGTGACCTGGTCCACAAGTAAACACCTAAGTTTGTTTTTTTTTTTTTTTTTTAAGGTTGCATTTGCAGCAGTGTTTTCCGACTAAGAATTTCCTCCTGGATGATAAGGATCAGATTGTGCTCTAGTTTTTGAGCTTTTTCTTTTCAAATGGAAACTGTGCAGCCAGAACATTATTTAGGTGCAATTTTTCTGCAATTTTGACCTTTTTTTTTTCTTCTTCTTCTCCAGATTCACAGCCGGTTCGGTACAGTTCATTTTCGAAGGTTGCACGGCAACATGCTTTGCCCTACGGACAGGACAGGAAATGGAAAAACTCATGTAAGTGTCTGTTGTGTGGAATTGAGTTGTCAGTGCTAATGTATCCAGGGATACATTAATTGATGGTGTTTGTGTAATTCTTCCTCCCTCACGAGGGAAATGAAAATTTCACACCGTTGGTATTGGTTTGAATCTCTCTTTCAGCCCAGGATGTTTTGGCCTAACTCGACCACAGGAGGTATAGTAGCCTGGATCTCTCTCTCTGCTTCGCTCAGCTTCTTTGAGATTTACAATGGGAAGGTAATAAAAACCTTCCTCTGTTAACTCTATGGACATGTTTGTTTAGAATATTTATCTGACAAATTTGCGTTTTTTTTACATTATTCTTGACATGAAAACTACTTTTTGGACAGGTGTATGACCTGCTGAACAAAAAGGCCAAGCTCCGTGCTCTGGAGAATGACAGGCTGCAGGTGCAGGTAGTCGGCCTTGAGGAGGTCCACGTGTTCACGGTCCAGAGGAAGTCATCATCAATACGATACACATGGGCAGTGCACTCAGGTACCATTTGTGACAGGACGCGTGTTTGTGTGTTGCAATTTCACAGCAGAGACTTTGTCGAACTGTTGAGTAAAGGAGCACTAAAAGTTAGTTGAAGTCTTTAACATGGCAGTTAAAAATGAAAACTTTAAACTACAAAATATGTTTCATTTCAAACACATATGTGTGTGTGTAACATAAATGTGTCTTTCCTTCTCTTGTGTTTTTCCAGAACATCAGGCCAAACCTCAGCAAACACCAACTTGTCCCGCTCTTACGCAATCCTCCAAATTGTTCTGTGATGCAATAATCGCGCTGCCTCGCTACACGGCCAATTTTCATTGGTTGATTTGGCTGGCAACGACCTCAGCACTTTGGTGGAGACTGTGGAGATCAATGGCAGCCTCCTGGCTCTCAAGGTATATTGAGGCTAACGTGGACACCTTCCACCACAGCAGTAACGCTGGCTAGATGCAGATGAAAGGCAGATAAAGAAAAAAGACTGAAAGGTAATATCAGTATAGACCTATTTCTTTCAGCCAGTTGATAATACATTTTCATGGTTTATCATCATGAGAGCGCAGGTGTTGCAGACAGAATGTGTTCAGATGATTTTCCGTGGCAGTGAAATGACTGGATGTCACTGGAGCTTTGAGGTGAAATAAATTCGGGCCCAGGTGTTGTGAGTGAAAGAATCAACTGCAGCTTGTTTCATCAAGTAAAGTTAGACACTGCAGAGACACTGCCATCTAGTGGACTGATGATAGAAGCACAGCAGCTGATGGCAGCTTTCTCTGCTGCATACTGTGTGATTGTATTTAACTGACACTGACAGGAAACGGAGAAGAAGAGACAATCACAGCTGATATTTGTACAGCAGAAATGATGTAAAGGAAGATTTCAGCTGATGTGCATATTAATGATTTGTGTTTCCTCTACAGGTGGAGGTTCATTCAGCAACATGGATGAACCTGGACAAGGGCCAAGACCAGGACCTGGACCTGGATTCAGTTATGTGTATGCATGTGATCACCCCAATATTTTTAGTAAATCAACACTCCTGTGCTACAAAGAGTTAACGTGTCACAAACGTTATGTTACTGACAGTTATTTATACAGCTGTTTATCCACGTGTTTATTAAATGAGTTTATTTACAACATTAATCTTCTTCACTTACAAGTTTTTTTTTTTTCATCGTATCATGTCACTGCTGAGAGTCTACACACACAAAAGCAGTCTGATGGTTGTATTATCTTGTGTTGTTTTCACATTGATCCACTCTGAACTTAATGAAACATGTTGTTTCTTCAAGAAAACACACTTATCTTATAGTTCAGAACAAAACAGCAGTGAAACTGGTTTGTTCTGGTCACAAAGCAGATTATAATCTGTGTCTTTCAGGAGGAAAGTGGAAGAACCAGAACCCAGCTGTGTGTTTGTCAAGAGTGACAGGTCAAAGGGTGCTATCGTCAACCGTAAAGAACAGTGTCCATCATCTGATCAGATGTAAGTTGTAACTGACAATAAGGTTGAATCCCACAGGATTTTGTGTGTGTTCGCAAGCGGCCCCTTAACAAGCAAGGTATATTTGGAGTAATGTAACACTGTGCTCACACAGACATAATATCAACTTTTTTTTTTTTTCACTTGGCCTTCTCCCATTTATACTATGAGTGAAAGCATTCTGGGGAGAAACACAGAGCAATGTGCCTTCTGTGCAGACACAGAAGAATCTCCTATATGCAACGTTATCACTAAAATGTCAGCCGTCTTCTTTTTTTTTTCTTCACGAATGCTGTCATTCTTGTGTCACCCAGACATTAATAAGAAGCAGATCGACGTGGTGTCTGTTCCTGGGACAGGTTCACTGGTGGTCCATGAGCCAAAACAAGACCTGTTACAGGCCTTGCAGTTGTGGCGGTGATCTTTTTTTTTGTTTCAAGGTAGACTCACCTGAGCTCCTGATTACCTGCAGGTGTGAGCAGTCTACAAAGGCCGGCTTCCTGCCCTCAGTCTCTCTCATTCCTTCTGCTGCTGTGTGCCAGGCAGCAGGTTTTGCTGCTTATGCCACCCTTTTGTTCCTGACCCTAGACATCAGATAATAAACATATTGAAACTATTTTTTTTTTTTTTTTTGGTCTACCCTTTTGTGTTGCTTCCCCATGAGCGAGGTTTGTAACACACCAGTGACCTGGTCTACAAGTAAACACCTCAGTTTTGTTTTCATTTTTTTTTTTTTTAAGTTTGCATTTGAAGCAGACTAAGAATTTCATCCTGGATGATAAGTATCAGATTGTGCTCTAGTTTCTAGTTTTTTTTTTTTTTTTTTTTTTTTTTTCCAAATGGAAACTGTGCAGCCAGAACATTATTTAGGTGCAATTTTTCTGCAATTTTGACCCTTTTTTTTTCTTCTTCTTCTCCAGATTCAGAACCGAA
Organism: Polydactylus sextarius; assembly: GCA_016801845.1. Taxonomy (NCBI): domain Eukaryota; kingdom Metazoa; phylum Chordata; class Actinopteri; family Polynemidae; genus Polydactylus; species Polydactylus sextarius. The sequence goes on from CM028931.1 coordinate 7,036,435, forward strand.
CCTTTGGTACAGTCCATTTTCGAAGGTTGCATGGCAACATGCTTTGCCTACAGACAGACAGAAAATGGAAAAACTCATGTAAGCATCTCTGTGTGTGGAGCTGAGTTGTCAGTGCTTTGCATAAAGAAAATAATGTGTTTAAGTTAACTTATTTTTCCTCTCACTAGACAATGGGAGGTGATTTTTACAGGAAAGCAGCAGAACAGTTCCAAAGGGATTTATGCCTTGGCAGGTAAGATCTCTGGATTTTCACAGAAGTGGTAATCAGAGGTAAGATAAGTTTGAGGCATTCATTCATTTCCCTTGATTCATCCATATTTGTATTTGTCTTGCATGTTTATTTTTTTATAAGCTTCGTAATATTCAGGATTTTGTTAAAGGTGGCCTTTACATGAGAACTTGAAACTAGAGTGTGAGACTTGAATATGTGTCGAATACATTTAAGCCTTCACCAAATCAGTGGCAGATAACTGTATTTCACAGTACACAAGAGATTTAAATCTGCTATCTGGTGTGTTTTAATGTTAAGCAATAATGAATGGTTTTACAAACCCTGGATGGGTGCTGTGTTTAAGTTTCTAATACTACCTCAACGTTCACCGAAAGGATTATAGTCTTAAAAAAGAAATCGATCAATTCCAGGGATACATTAATTGATGGTGTTTGTGTAATTCTTCCTCCCTCACGAGGGAAATGAAAATTTCACACCGTTGGTATTGGTTTGAATCTCTCTTTCAGCCCAGGATGTTTTGGCCTAACTCGACCACAGGAGGTATAGTAGCCTGGATCTCTCTGCTTACGTCAGCTTCTTTGAGATTTACAATGGGAAGGTAATAAAAACCTTCCTCTGTTAACTCTATGGACATGTTTGTTTAGAATATTTATCTGACAAATTTGCATTTTTTACATTATTCTTGACATGAAAACTACTTTTTGGACAGGTGTATGACCTGCTGAACAAAAAAGGCCAAGCTCCGTGCTCTGGAGAATGACAGCTCTGCAGGTGCAGGTAGTCGGCCTTGAGGAGGTCCACAACAGCAGTGGATGCTTGTGGATTTGTGCCCCATTAGTTATTTGCTTATTCAATTTACCTTGTGGAAGTTGTTGCGCAAATTAAGGAGCAATGGCAACTCTTGATGCTTTTCTTCAACAGCCTAGTGAAGAGCTGCTTGAAGATTTAACTAAGGAACAACTTCTTCAGCTTGCCCTCTTGTGTTCATAAACAGTATGCAAGGTTCCAACCAGCAGCTGAGATGGAGCTTATTTCTTCTAGGGTATGGCCTTGAGGTTTGTCACATTCGTGGCCGGGACAATGTCCTGGCAGATGCCCTTTCCAGGTCATAACAATTCCCTGTTATTGTTTGTTGTTGGGGTATGGTTGCCTTAGAGCACCCATTTTTTTATAGTGGTGGTGTTACAGGCCTTTCAGTTGTGGCGGTGATCTCTTTCTTCTTTTGTTTCCAGGTAGACTCACCTGAGCTCCTGATTACCTGCAGGTGTGAGCAGTCTACAAAGGCCGGCCTACCGCCCTCAGTCTCTCTCATTCCTCCTGCTGTTGTGTGCCAGGCAGCAGGTTTTGCTGCTTATCCCACCCTTTTGTTCCTGACCCTAGACATCAGATAATAAACATATTGAAACTATCTTTTTTTTTTTTTGGTCTACCCTTTTGTGTTGCTTCCCTATGAGCCGGGGTTTGTAACACACCAGTGACCTGGTCCACAAGTAAACACCTAAGTTTGTTTTTATTTTTTTTTTAAGGTTGCATTTGCAGCAGTGTTTTCCGACTAAGAATTTCCTCCTGGATGATAAGGATCAGATTGTGCTCTAGTTTTTGAGCTTTTTCTTTTCAAATGGAAACTGTGCAGCCAGAACATTATTTAGGTGCAATTTTTCTGCAATTTTGACCCTTTTTTTTTTCTTCTTCTTCTCCAGATTCACAGCCGGTTCGGTACAGTTCATTTTCGAAGGTTGCACGGCAACATGCTTTGCCTACGGACAGGACAGGAAATGGAAAAACTCATGTAAGTGTCTGTTGTGTGGAATTGAGTTGTCAGTGCTAATGTATCCAGGGATACATTAATTGATGGTGTTTGTGTAATTCTTCCTCCCTCACGAGGGAAATGAAAATTTCACACCGTTGGTATTGGTTTGAATCTCTCTTTCAGCCCAGGATGTTTTGGCCTAACTCGACCACAGGAGGTATAGTAGCCTGGATCTCTCTGCTTACGTCAGCTTCTTTGAGATTTACAATGGGAAGGTAATAAAAACCTTCCTCTGTTAACTCTATGGACATGTTTGTTTAGAATATTTATCTGACAAATTTGCGTTTTTTACATTATTCTTGACATGAAAACTACTTTTTGGACAGGTGTATGACCTGCTGAACAAAAAGGCCAAGCTCCGTGCTCTGGAGAATGACAGCTCTGCAGGTGCAGGTAGTCGGCCTTGAGGAGGTCCACGTGTTCACGGTCCGGAGGAAGTCATCAATACGATACACATGGGCAGTGCACTCAGGTACCATTGTGACAGGAACGTGTTTGTGTGTTGCAATTTCACAGCAGAGACTTTGTCAAACTGTTGAGTAAAGGAGCACTAAAAGTTAGTTGAAGTCTTTTAACATGGCAGTTAAAAATGAAAACTTTAAACTACAAAATATGTGTTTCATTTCAAAACATATGTGTAAAACATAAATGTGTCTTTCCTTCTCTTGTGTTTTTCCAGAACATCAGGCCAAACCTCAGCAAACACCAACTTGTCCCGCTCTTACGCAATCCTCCAAATTGTTCTGTGATGCAATAATCGCGCTGCCTCGCTACACGGCCAATTTTCATTGGTTGATTTGGCTGGCAACGACCTCAGCACTTTGGTGGAGACTGTGGAGATCAATGGCAGCCTCCTGGCTCTCAAGGTATATTGAGGCTAACGTGGACACCTTCCACCACAGCAGTAACGCTGGCTAGATGCAGATGAAAGGCAGATAAAGAAAAAGATTGAAAGGTAATATCAGTATAGACCTATTTCTTTCAGCCAGTTGATAATACATTTTCATGGTTTATCATCATGAGAGCGCAGGTGTTGCAGACAGAATGTGTTCAGATGATTTTCCGTGGCAGTGAAATGACTGGATGTCACTGGAGCTTTGAGGTGAAATA